>JABTXL010009180.1:995577-1028574 GCA_025134845.1 Neodon shergylaensis
TATACCATGAAACCCTGCCTCAAGACAGAACAGGAGCTCAGGAGATAAAATCTTAATAGATAAGAGCACTTGCTGCTCTTGCAGGAGACCTGAGTTTAGTTCCCAGAGTCTATACCAAAAGGTTTATAATAACTACAATTTCAGCTCCAGGGGATCCAGCACCTTATTCTGACCTCTGTGGGCATAAACACACAAGTATATTCATTCACACACACAATAATAAAAAGTGAAATTAATATTTTTGAAAAGACATAAATATACAAATTAATATTTTTGAAATTAATAATATTTTGACATTAATAGTAATATTTTGAAATTAGTATTTATTGACAATATATAATAATATATTTATAATATAATAATTGATATTTTATTGATGTGATAATATATTGATAATAATTAAATTTATGTTAATAATTTGAAATTAATATTTTTGAAAAGACATAGTATTAAACTGGTTCCTAATGACTTGTCATTACATCCAAGGATCAGTGCATCTCTCCTCGCTCATCAAAGAAGCTTCCTTTTGCAGTAGATGAAGATTGATACAGAAACTCACAATGGACCAAAGTGCAGAGAATAAGAGACTATGGCCTGCTCACCATAAATGGGATATCTATGATACCCCTTCCTCCAAAGGCTTGTGGATCATAGCAAGCAGAAGGGGAAGGAGGAGAAGGCAGAAAGATTGTAAGCACCAAAGGCAGTGAGCAGCTACAATATCTAGGTCCAGCCTTGACAGGGTTTGCACATTCCAGGGTAGGGGTGTGTGGATTAGAAATGCCAGGCAGACAGAACAGGGATACAAAAGTAATAGACAGAGACACAGAGTAGAATCAGGGTGGGAGGGGCAATTCAGTGAATACTGAATTTGCCTGCATTTATTTCCCATACGCTTATATACCTCAATCCAAAGATGAGGGTGGGGGCAAGAAGGCAAAAGACTGATTTAACATGATACAAAGAACAAAGAGGGCAATTGCCTCTCCGATACCTGAAGCATCAAGAAGTTATTCCCTGAGTTAAATGTTCTGTTGTTTAGGCAGGATCTGCAGCAACTACACCTTAGGACAAGCATCCTATAGGCAGTCAATCCTTGGGTCAAACTTCCTGTCATATCCTTGAAGGAGCAAGAATGTGCCTGAACTCTCTGACCTTTGGTCAAGGTGGAATGGATTCACCTCTGTGAGCCATCTTAACACCCAAAGCACCAAGTGACCACACCCTAAGTCAAGACATCCTGTTAGTAGCCACACTTTAGTCAAACCTCTTGTCAATAACCATAAAGGAGCAAGAATAGACCTGACTCTCTGACCTCCAGTCAAGGTGGAGTAGACCCACTTCCGTGGGCTTCTACACTACAACAAAACAATGTTTTCTAAACACCACAAGGCTGTTGCTCACGTGAGCATGCAGCAGTCGCAGCAGTGTGCATAAGACCTTCACAAGCTCAAGCCAATCAGAATCCCAGAACGAAGTCCCAACCACAGATAAGGAACTTTGCAAAATAGCTGCTGGAAGAGAAAGAGACCATTTTTCTTTCACAGTATGGTGTGATCCCTGGTAAGTCTACCACACTCTGGGGAAAGCCAGGAAGAGTTGGGCAGCACAAATTGTATTTGGTAGGTTTAAAACTGAAAGAGGACACAAAGTTGGGTGGGTAGGAAAGGGGGTGGATCTGGGAAGATCAGAAAGAGGTGAACATGATCAAAGTACATTGTGTGAAATTCTTTAAGAATTAACTTTGAGGGCCGGGCAGTGCACTCGAGATAGAAGCAGGCAGGGCTGTGAGTTCAAGATCAACCTGGTCTATACAGCGAGTTCCAGGACAACGAGGTCTGTTACACAGAGAAACCCCATATCAAACAATGAGACTCCACAGTGTGTACAGTATGTACCTCAGCATTGCCCTCTGTGAAGGAAATGAAAAATGCGTTCTGGCTACAGACTGGCTGGACTTACATGATGACAGTCTCTAGGAAGCACCCAAATGTTTCATATTTGCAGTGTGGCAACTGTTATACAACATTTGTTAGGATGCAATGCTGAACCCTGACCAGGTTAGTGCTATGATGAATGAATAGAGAAAAATGATTGCCACTTCTGTCTGAAAGGATAATGTGGCTTGAAAGTGTTCTCCAAATTTCATATGGTAATAGAGTCACCAGATGAGGCTTTGAGTATTTAGTCTACTCCTATTTATGAAAATAACATTTGACTAGAACATACCACATCCATTCACTGAAGTATTGCCCACACTGCTTAGCCCCTGCGACAGCAGCATGGAATGTGGTAACAGTAAACATTCTTGCAAAGCCTGCATTACTTACCGTCTAGCCTTTTATAGGAAAGTTTGTCAACTTCTGGTTTTCACAGCAGCACGGTCAAGTGAATTTTCAGACATATATCATCCAATGGTACAGAGCTGGGGTCAGGTAGAGAGCAGAGGGTGCCTCAAGGGGGTCGCAGGCCTGGGGAGCCAAACAAATATTTCTTGGCTTGATCATTGGAACCGAGGGACAACTCTCTAGTCAATTAGAGTTGCATTCTTGAAGAGTCATTGCAGAATGAGAAACAGAGTTAACAACACAATAAATCAAAGCCAAATAAACCAAAGTCCAGGGGAGGGGGCAGAAAGTTTATGGATAAATTGAAGAAGAGGGAAAATAGCCAAGAGGTAAAGAGACACAGCCCAGGCGGCACAGGAGAGACTGAAGAAGTCATTTTGTCCCTGTACCTTCTGGCACTCGTCTCCATGTTTCCGAGCCATTTTTCTGCTATAATTGCCTGGAAATTACATCCTCTGCTGGCAGAAGGATGGTTCTGAGGAAACTAATCAAACTTGGAAGGTTCCCATGCTCAGCAACTCCTGCAGTTCTCAAGGTCCTTCCCCAAGGTTATGTGAGCAGTGAGCAATTGCTGTGGAAGAAAAGACCGTCCAGTAGAGCTTCCCGCACACTGGGCACAGAACTCCAAGAATGTTCTTTCAAGAGTCACCCTCCACATAGACGAGAGGCTTCTGCCAATGCCTTTGAGATACTTACACTCCTGAAAGCGGCCCTCGCCCATGCCCCAGTAAACTCACTGGTTTATGAAACTGGCTTTCAATAGAATTCTTCCTTTGATCCATCATGAGTGTGCTATCTGAGGTGAACAGAAGACATTTCTTCAGGAAAAGTCACACAACTGCCATATATCCTTAAGAAAACCAAAAACCCAAAAGCACACCTGCCTAATGTGCTTAACACTGTAAGAACCTTTAACATAGTAAGTTATCTGCTCCCAGAAGATAGACGTTGGGTGAAGGGTGAGACTAGACAACAGTGGTTATGTAGAACCAGAAGAAACGAATTCAAATCACTTATCACCCTGCTTCCTTGTACAATTAAGCAACTGCTTTAACCTCTAATGGCTCTACTTTCTTTCTTCTCTGTTCCACTTGGTTTCCTAAAGAACTCCAGGAGGTTTCAAATTTAAAAGATGTTTTTAAGTTAGCATTTTTACTGAGATAAAGAATGGGCCACACACACAGCAAATACTCAGTAAGTGCCCCTGACCTTGATGATAAGAGTTGGAGAAGACTGGTCCACAGAGGGAGCTCCTGAGTTCACACATGTAACTGGCCGGGAGAATGCAGAAAGCTGAGTGAGTAGGTAAATAGCTGATCAGACGCCCCACACCTGAGAAGCCCATTTGAGTGACACCTCTTTGTCCCTATGTTGCCCTCTCTTTGGGTGCTCCAGGTCAGCAGTGCTTTAGTTAGGATTTGATTACTGTGACCAGACCCCGTGACCACAGCACTCTTTTACAGGGAAACATTTAACTGGGGCTGGCTTACTGTTCAGAGATTTGGTACATTACCATCATGCAGGAAGCACGCCGGCACGCTGGCAGACATGATGTGGGAGAGGTGGCTGAGAGTTCTGCATCTGGGTCTGCAAGCAGCTGGAAGAGACAGTGAGTCACAAGGCCTGACTTGAGCTTCTGAAACCTCAAAGCCCACCTCCAGTGACACACTTTCTCCAACGAGGCCACACCTCCTAAAAGTGCCACTCCCTATGGGCTTTCGGGGGCCACTTTTATTCAAACCACCACAAACAGTATCCACATTATCCAGGAACTTGATAAAAATAGACACATTGCCTGAGGGATGGTGTCTTTAATTACTATTCTAAAGCTATGATGAGACACCATGAGCAAGGCAACGCGGGCAGGCCTGCTTTTCGTCCCGCCCAGCTCCCCGCATGGTTAGCTTTACACCTGAAATAACAACACACAAACTGTATTCATTCAAACACTGCCTGGCCCATTAGTTCTAGCCTCTTAATAGCTAATTCTCACATCTTGCTTTAACCCATATTTAGTAATCTGTGTAGCACCACGAGGTGGTGTATTACCAGAAAAGATTCAACATGTCTGAACTGGAGGCTGGCTCCTTGGCTTCTGACCTCACTGCCTTCTTCCTCCCAGCCTTCTGTTCTATCTTCCCCGCCTACCTATGTTCTGACCTATCAGGCCAATCAGTTTTCTTTATTAATTAACCAATGAAAGCAAGAGATAGATAGAAGACTCACCTACATCAGGGGCTTGCTTGCGGTTCCAGAGAGTTAGTCCATTCCCATCATGGCAGGAAGCAGACAGGCTTGGCACTGGGACAGCATGGAGGAGCTTTGCATCCTGCTTTACAGGCAGCAGGTAGAAAAAGACACTAGGGCTGACGTGAGCTTTTGGAATATTAAAGCCCACCTCCAGTGACACACCTCCTCCAAGAAGGCCACACTTCCTAATCCTCTCCAAACAGTTCATCAATTGGGGCCTAAACATGCAAATACGTGAGCCTATGGGACAATTTTCATTCAAATCACTACAGGTGGGAACCTAGGCATGGCTTAACAGGATGCCCCCAGTTCAACTTCTCTTACCAAGGCAGCAGTCACAGTGTGTGTTAGTAGTCATCTCAAGGATCAAGCTCATTGGCATGGCTGGTGGTAGGCCTCTTGCCTTTGCCAGCTTTAGAGGAGGGGGCCTCTCTGTGGAGTAGCTCAAAGGAAACAGCACTGGCATCACGATCTTTGTCACTTGGTCTTAGAAGTGACATCCAACCACTTTCACCACATCCTATCCATTAAAAGTGGGCCACTAGGTTCCACCCATGCTCAACAACATGAGCATTCCAGGAGAAGGAATGATCAGAGGAGCCACCAGCCAAACCTACTGAATCAAAATCCCTGCAGTGGAGCCCAGACATCTGTTATAACAAGGTCTCCAAGTGACTGGTACCCACTAAATCTAAAATCTACTACTGAACTATGAAGTAGGCACAAGGTTCCCTGTGGATTTCTCAGTATAATTCTTCCTACGTGAGTGAAAAATTTTGCTCCCACAATCCTTTTCGTCCATCCTTACTATAGGTAGAGGTTTGCTATCTAGTCCATTCAGTGCCACACATATTTGCTCCATATCAGAGTCTTTGAAAGAGAAATGAATCCTGATGCCAAGGCCCCCAGGGTAGACATATAGAGTATTCAGAGAACTTACATTTGAATTTAGTAGTATCAGGTACCTCTGACAAGTGGTTGGCATACACCTGCTACTATGCTTAGCATTTTTAGAATATTACCCATTTAGTCTTCTCGAGCATCTAGTGAAGAACATTCCATTCTCCCTATTCAATGAATGAGATTTGTTTTTGTTTTTTGGTCTTTCAAGACAGTGTTTCTCTGTAGCTTTGGAGCCTATTCTGGAACTAGCTCTTGTAGACCAGGCTGGCCTTGAACTCAAAGAGATCTGCCTGTCTCTGCCAAATTTTAAAGGTTAGGTTTAATTGTCAACTTGTCACAATCTAAGGTCATCTAGGAAGAGAGTCTCGGTGAGGGGTCTTGCATATCAAATTGACCTGTGGCCATGTCTATAGAAGATTGTCTTGATTATATGAATTGAGGTGAGAAGACCTACAAACTGTGAGTAGCACCCAACCCTATGAAGAGGATCCTGAACTGTATAAGATTGGAGAGACTGAACTAAACACAAACATGAATTCATTATTTCCTTGCTCCCTATTTCTAATTATGAATGATATATGTGTTCTGACTAGTTTTATATCAACTCAACACAAACTAGAGCCATCAGAGAGGAGTAAGCGTCCACTGAGAAAACTCCTCCATAAAATCAGGCTGTAGGCAAACCTGTAGAGTATTTTCTTAATGACTGATTGATGGGAGAGATTGTGGGTGATGCTAGGCCTAAGCTGGAGGTCCTGGGTTCTATAAGAAAGCAGCATGAGCAGAACAGTGAGCATCTGCTGAACTTGCTAAGACAAGGTAGGACAGTCCTTTAGAATTCCATGTTTCATAGGAAAGTCTGTAGATATGTCAGGCCTGTAGGCCATAATTGGATATCCCAACATTACAGAGGAATTTTGGATGACTGTCCAGGCAGCAAGATGTCCCTATCACTAGATAACATTTCACCCTTCTGGGGTCTCTGATGAAGTTGAAGACTAGATAGTCATAGTTATAGTTTTTCTTAGTTATGATAAAAGATAAGTAGATGTGAAACTTTATACTCACCAAGATAGGATACATAATTGAGTGTTTTCTCCAATTTTGTCAAATACAAATGGAGTGGATATTATAACTGTAATTCTTAATAACTGTTTGTGTTGTATATAATCTTACTATGATGAAGTTAAAACCTTCCTTTTTAATTAGACAGAAAGAAGGAAATGCTGTAGAATAATTTTTCTGTACACTGTGAATATGTATTACTCTCATTGGTTAATAAAACTGTCAGACCAATAGCCAGGCAGGAAGTTAGGCAAGAAAGTCAAGGTGAGAAGGAGGATGGAATCAGAGAGGAAACATCAGCAAGCCACTGAACAAGCAGGATGTGTAGAAAATGAGATAACAAGTCATGAGCCACATGGAAGAATGTAGATTAATAAAAATACATTAATGTGAGTTGTAAGAGCTAGTTAGTAATGAGCCTGAGCTATCAGCCAAGTCTTTATAAGTAATATAAGCCGCAGTGTGGTAATTTGAAAGCAGCTTCTGAGGTGGGAAAACTCCACCTACAGGTCACTGTAACAACCTCCCAGCAAGCAGGATCTATAAAAACAGAACCATTTCAGAGACTTTCACAAAGACAGCTGTGTGAAGGAAATAACGTGAGCATTATCTTAATTATTCTAGTGCTTGGTTTACCATATAAGAATGTGTGTGCGTGTGTGTATGTGTGTGTGTAATCTCCAAAGATAGACATGCACATACCATGTGCTAGGCACCATGTCCACACATTAAGTCTGTTCCTCCATGTGATGCAGTCATTAGACTGCAGTTAGCAACTAACCTAGTCCTATAAACAGACACAGAGTCTCCGAGGGCAGGGTGAGGGTACAGCCTCTGCAGCTTGTTTTCTCCCAGTGTGCTGTCTTTACAAACAGAGAAACGGAGGACAGGACTTGGCTCTGGTAACAGGAGCTGGGGTCCTTGGAGCTAAGTGTGAGCGATCAACTCCCATGAAGTACCTGCGGTAACTAATGACTCAGAGAAGAAAACGAACGTAGAGTCAACCCTCATTTTTTTATGCACATGTGTGTATGCCTGTGCCAGTTGATCTGCGCCGCGTGCATGCAGGTGCCTGCATAAACCTAAAGAGGGCGTCAGATCTCCTGGCACTGAAATCACTAGGGATTAGGAGCAGCCCAGCATGAACACTGGAATCAAACCCAAATCAAACATTGGAATCCAGATCAAACTCACATCCTCCGAAAGCTCAGTAAGTGTTCTTAGCTACGGGGCCATCTCTCCAGCCCCCATTTCTTTCCAGAGAAAACATGTATCAAGAGGGAGATGCATCCCCAACAATTATCACTATCTTCTGCGAGGAGGAGGAAAGGCTCATTTGATTTCAGGGTGGAGGGTTAGCAGATTAACGTCAGATGTCCTTACGTGGGAGTGAGCTGTAGAGTTTACGGGCATAAATAAATCAGACAGAACTTGGATCATTCGGGTCTGCTTTCCCCCTTTTCTCCTTCCCTAGCATCTGAAAGTATCTCAGAGGGGTTGGCTCAGTCACCTCCAAGAGTCTGGATCAGAATGATGCATCGTGGCTTCACCCAGAACAGTCCAGATCGCCCTTGTCCCTGTTGCCTGCGTTACACTCAAGGTTGCCAGAACTCCTGGTGATTCCTTCCCGTGTGAATTAACTTTATGGGATATAATTGCCTGTACAAGGTGTTTTTCTAAAGTCTTTAATAAGTTGCTGTGATCTGTTTCTGCAACTACTCCAACAGTTTCTGGTTTATGACTCAAGGTGACCAGGGCCCTGTACCCTTACATGTCACCACCTCTCTTATTAGATAAAACAGAAATATAAGGTAATTTGGACTATATTAGGGACATAAAGAATCTAGGAAACCACACCTTAGAGACACCATCAAAATGAAGAATGCAAAAGGAAATTATTTTGCTGGGTTTTGGCTTCGTATTTTTGAACTTTGTGCATAAAACAATTCCTTTGAGACCTGCCAAGTGAAGTCTAAAAAGGACCATTTTCTTTTAATATTTATTGAACTAGATGGAAGGGTACGGCATGACGCTAGGAGCCACATGGACATAAAATGCAAGCTGTGCCCTTCAGAAATAAACAGTCTGCTTGTGAGCACAAGGCAGTTGTAGAAAAGACGAATGCTAGGACCAGCTAAACACCATGAGGAACACTGATAATTCAAGCGCGGGTGGGCAAATGCTAATCACTGTCCCTAAAAGCTTTGGAAGAGGGGGCATGCAGAGTGTGGTTGAAGAACAGGAGCGATTTAGGCTTATGAGAGTTGGGTTTTTAAGCCTATGTGTGGGCAAAGGGAAGAAGGGAGCGTGTATGGTTCATCTCCACGCTTGGCCAACTGGAGCATCAGTCTTGGTGGTGATTAAGGATGGCTCTCACGGGCTGCTTGTGTGGACTCGACACACCACCGTCTTGACCTTATCTACTACTGGAGCCCTCTCACCAGCAAGTAACTTCTGATGGGGGACATACTCACCCCAACCACCGTTTCACCTTCCCTAGCTGCCTAGAATTTCCACAGCACCAACCCAATACATGGCAGAAAGCCCCTCAACTCCCTGTGACAAAAGCACTCATATATTGAAACATTAATTCAGGCACTGAGAAGATACCTCCCTTGCCACATCGGAATGCTGATGAACTAAAATGTTATTAAAGCTTAGACTCCTGGAGTTGAAGAAAAGTCGCTCACATTCACAATGTCAGTTCAATTTTCCCTGGGGTTACGGCATGCCCAACCAGGCTTTTGATCACTAGCAATTTCAAATCTCCATCCAAATCTAACAGAGCTGATATCAGAGATGCCCAGACCTGTGAAACTCTGATGGAATTCATATCTCTCTCTCTCTCTCTCTCTCTCTCTCTCTCTGTGTGTGTGTGTGTGTGTGTGTGTGTGTGTGTTTGTGTGTGTGTGTGTTCTCATGTTCAAAACCAAAAGTCAACAATGGCTGTTATTCCTCGAATGCTGCCCCCTTTGTTTTTATTTTATCTCATTTTGTTGTTTTGCTTTGGGTTTTTTTGTTGTTGTTGTTGATTTTTGCTTTGTTTTTTTTTTTTTTTTGGTGGGTTGGTTTTTTTTTTTGTTTTGTTTGGTTTTGGTTTTTTTTTTTTTTTTTTTTTGGGGGGGGGGAGACAGCTCTCTTACCTGGCCAGGAACTCCTCCATTAGACTAGACTAGATGACTAGGGAGCTCCAGGGATCTACCTGTCTCCCCCAGTGCACACGTGACCAGCTTTTTCACACAGGTACTGGGTTTGGAACTCAGGTCCTCATGTTTGTACAGCAAACACTTTGCCAGCTGAGCTATGACCTTGGCAGAATTCTTCATAAGGTGAAATTAATCACGGAACCCACACTTTCCTCTTCAGGAGTTCTTCCTAAATCTGTCATGGCCCCCAGAACTGAGCTGTCCTTCTCAACCATCAGTGTGCAGCTCATCAGCAGAGCTGAGCCCTGGGCCACTAGAGCAAAATACCAAGTCCCGATTCCCACCACTCCCTCCAGCTGGACTCTGGCTCGTGGCTAGAGAGCTCACTCTAGCTGTGCTCGGCTCTCAGGACCAACTCATTCCACTTCTAGAACACGGGAAATTTCCAGTGGGTGGGTCCTGGGCATATGTCACACATTTGAGTCGCTGTTGTCTGTGGCTCCTGACCTTGCCAAGGATGCTGGCTATTTTCAGCTCCTCGCTTCACTCTTCCCCACTTTGCAGGGATTGGCTCAGGCCTTCCTAGTGCCCTTTGCCAAGTGAGGCATGGGCTAGGATCTGGGAAGAGCGACCTCAGGCTGAATTTCAGTTTTTCTGCCAACTCAG
This sequence comes from Neodon shergylaensis, assembly GCA_025134845.1. NCBI lineage: Eukaryota > Metazoa > Chordata > Mammalia > Rodentia > Cricetidae > Neodon > Neodon shergylaensis. The sequence goes on from JABTXL010009180.1 coordinate 1,005,956, forward strand.
TTATGAGTTTAGACTTCAGATCTTTGGGTCTTAGCTGAGACCTAAGGCTAGCGGAATCTTCAGCTCACTCTTCTTCCAACAGGGACAAAAACCATCCAGGAATGACAACAGGACAATTATGTCCTTGGCCAGCGTTACCTACCTGTGAGCTTCAGGTACAACTTCCACTGAATTGGCCCGGAATCCCGACCTGCCCCTCTCAGTCAGACTTATTGTCCTTCAAAAGCAAACATCTATCTACCAAGCATTTCCCTGGAGTCAATGGTATTGTTCCAAACATAGCCTATAGCCTACCTCTGCCACTACTTGACATATAACCCCTCACCCCTTACCCCAGCTGCTACCCTGTCTAAATATGAGCCAGAGGGTGAAACTCTGGTTTCTAATTGGTCATTTGGGCCCATTCTCCACCTTTGCCATGATTCTGTGCCCCGGGAGACTACCCCATGCATGGCATCATCAGAGCCTGCACATTCTCTGCCTTCTAGTAGGTTCCAGCCAACCCTCCTATCAGGAGATGGGGTGGGTTAGCCAGGGTTTGCATTCCCCTCCCTCCTGAACAGTGGCTGTGTTCCTCGGGGCAGGCCACCACTACTTCCTCTGACCTCACATGGAGCACTGGCCTCACAGCTTCAGAAGCAGCTCATAGCACTTGTCAGTCAAGATCTAAAGTTGGTAAGAGCTTCTCACAGTTGCTGACTTGGGAGTGCTTCCTATTTAATAGGTCATCTGTTAGACATCTACTGTGACAACTCGGGGTGCTACAGACCAAAGGGGCTCTCAAAGCAAAGTTCAAAGGACAGCCAACACGCAAGAGATGAAGTCCTAACTCATGACCTGCCCAGGAAAAAAAATTCTAATAAATTGACAATTAGGTAAGAACCTAAACACAGGATTCCAAATAAATAAACCCAACCATTAACAAGTCCAAGGTCCTCTAAGGTCTGTCCACAGCAATGACTTGATAAAGTAGAGCATAGGGACACAGTAAATTCTGCAATTCTCAGGTTTTTCTCTCCTTCTCCAAGAACTCTGGGTTAAATATAAATTCCTCAGAGAAGAGTTTTAACCAAGCATCATAACCCTGGTTCCCAGACTCACCAGACCTAAAACAAGGGATCAGAGGCTCAAACTGGACACCTGCGATAAAGCTGATAGTTCACTTACTCACTTCCTCCCCTCCCAAGCCTCTCTTATTTCTGAAACAGAGTCTCATGTAGCCCAGGCTATGTAGCTGAACATGATCTTGAACTCTTGATCCTCTTGCCTCCAACTCCCAAAGGGCTAGATGACAAGAGTGCACCACCATGAAGGGTGTTTACTGCCCAGTCTTCTCTCTTCCTGACCATCTCCTTTGTCCTACCCTCATGACCTTACTGTGATCGTCTCTTCCACTTGGCGGTCCTGAGTGGTTTATAATGAAACTGCAGTCATGAGTACTGTATTTCCAGATGAGTCATCCCAACACATTAGTCTGAGGAGAGTTACACAAAGAAGTCTCCAACCCAAAACCAAGCCCAGTGGCAACGCCAGGATCTGCAGCTGGCATGGGAAGGAGCACCTTGTGAGACGGCTGCCCTTACCTGTGGGGTTTCTAGTTAATGCAGGAACGTAGGGTCCGAATTGAACCAAACTACAGACGCAGCATTGGTGCTGAGGAGCTGGTGTAAGGATGTAACAGTAAAGGAACGGAATGGGAGTCGGAGAAGCAGGAATCCCACCCGCTAGTGACACCAAAATCTCTCCCTGGGGACCCCTGTGACGGTGACTGCTAAGACATTGTCAAAGCCTATTGATGTGTTTCATCTTGAAGATGGGGACCTCGTGGGGAGCTGGGACTAAGATGCAGAAGAAACACAATGTGATTTTCTGAGCTGGCAGCAGCGCTCAAATGGGGAGTTTGGCCTGAGGAGGGAAAGTCCACATGCCAGCCTGCTGTGGAAGAAGACTGTGCGAGCCTGGAAGACCAAGTTCCCTGCCAGGACTTCTCTGTGTCCTCGATGTGACCAAGGAAAGGTACTGCTGAGCTGTCACCCTGAGCACACCCTGGTGCCTCTTGGCAAGTCCACCACACACCAGTGTGAAGAATGAGTTGTAAGAGCTTGCAGGGAGATCACGACAGCCCATAACTCCAGCTCCTGGTGCTCCGATGCCGTCTTCTGCCCTCTGTGGGCATTGCATTCACATGCACATACGCACACAGACACACACATACCCACACACAGACACACACGTACCCACACAGACACGCACATACCCACACAGACATGCACAGACCCACACACAGACACGCACATACCCACACACAGACACGTACGTATGTACCCACACACAGACACGCACATACCCACACACAGACATACACATAATTAACAACAACATCTTTACATCTTTAACAACAACAACAAGCCTAAGTTATGGAGTATTCAAAGTGAGATTGTGTTGTTTGATGACTGACCCCTAGGGAGATGAGGAGTGAGCAAGATGTGCCAAGAGCAAAGGCAGAACTGTAACATCAGGCCAGGTGTGGAAGTACAAGGAAAGAAAGTCAGTCTTGGCTACGACCTCGCCTCGTGCTACTCAACATGGGTCACATGGTCAACAAGAGTGATGTGAGCTACATATCTAGGCCTTTATGACAAGAATATTCCTGTGAGCATGGGGCAGAAACACAGTACTCAGGATGAGAAAGTTAAAACAAAAACCAAAGAAAGAAAAAGATGCTTGGTTTCTATCATTATTTAAAAGCTTCCCCTCATTCAAAGACACAGTTAAGGCTGGGTGCTTATAATCCCACAGCACACAGCACTGAGGCAGGAGGTCTGCAACTAGTTTGACGCCAGTCTGCCTAGGTGGTAAACTTAGGCCCTGCCCAGGATACAGAGCAAACCTGTTTTGGCCTACACAGGTCTATAGTCTAGCAGGTGTCCTGTGGGAGGAGTCACGGCTGTGTTCACTGTGATGAAAAGCATGCCTACTGTATTCCAAAGCCATTCACGGTGCATCTGCTAGGCCTGGGCTGACTCCCGTGGTCTTCCCAGGCTCGCTGTGCCTTCAGCAGTAGCCCACACAGACGTGTGAGCTCAGCTCATTTTCCTTGGCTCTCCAAACACCTCAAAACCAGCACTCGTTCCTGCCCTTAAACAACCAGCTCCCTTAGCCCCCAGGGTGTTTGCCTTCCCTGTCCAGCCCTAAGGTGCCCTGTCCTCAGGGTCTTCTCCTTTTTAAAGCTACTGCTTCTTTTCAGGGTAGTTACTCAACTTGAGACTATTTTCCCACTGCAGAATGTAAGTTAGGGTCGGGTATGTCATATTTAGTGACAAATTCCCACCAGAACTTCTAGTTAACAAGGTTTTTTTTTTAAAAAAAAAACACAAGACTGCACAGCCAATGGTTTTCTTCCTTCTTGCAGTAAATATCCAAACCGCAGGTTAGGATGTGGGAGGAGGTGCCCCGTGCCGCTGCAGTGGAGCACTTCAGTGAGCACTCCCCATTTCCCAAGTGCAGGAGCGTCCAGCCGCAACAGTGACAGTGGCGAAGGCAGGGATGGGAGCCGCTCCGGAGGAAGCCAGGCTGCTTTCCTATGTCCTACTCCCTGGTAAACCGGACAGTGAAGACTTCCATATGCAAATGAGTTAACTACCATTCAAAGGCCTAAGGTCTAGTCTAGAATTAGAAAAATGACAGAGTTGTTATAGTGCATTCTGCCAAAAGTCTCCTATGCTTTCCACAGAGCCATAAGCAAGGGTATGCACACACACACACACACACACACCTCCATCCCCACCACTCCCAGAACAATGACAAGTGTCCACAACCATGTTCAAATCAAATGATAAGATTTATTATGTCTCTGTTACACAGTAAGTGAAAATAGGTCAATTTAGGACTTTCTAAGATTTGCCTGGGCTTCCTGTGGACTGAGAGGCCAGCGTGAGATGCTTGGGCTGACAACTCTGGACTGGCTCTCAGCCTAGGCGAGTCCTTGCACTGCGTTAGAGAACTTCACCTGTGTCCTTCATAGCATCTTCCTCTTTTCAAATTCCTTCACAAACAGGAGAGAAGAAAAGACACATATTACATTCAAGGGACCGTGACCTTCAAAGTATCATCTCTAGGACCTTGACTCTGCACAGATAAATGTACTGGACACTAGGTAACTACTTTCAAATCAGTCTGCGTCAGTGCCAGAGCGACAGAGTTTGACTTCTTCCTGTAAACCCCAGAGCCACAGGCTTTAATAATCCTGTCTTCACTGCAGAATTACTGCTGGGGTTGATGAGCACCACTGCTTATCGAAGCCTATAACGCCATGTATGCAGATGCAACAAGCCCTTTAATAAGGCAATAAAGACTTTTCCAGAGAATAAAACTCAACACTGATTCAACTAGAATTTGAACAAAATGTCAAAAACCTTAGAAATGCCTGAAACACACAATTGCCCTGAATAGAAGGAGCCACATTAGCAGGCAGGCAGGAGCAATGGGACAGACACCACCTGCCAGTTGCAGGTGCAGAGCGGGAAGCCCTACAAAAAGTACTTGCTTTTTACCCTTTCCTGGGTTTCAAGAACACTTCCTCATATACGGAATATGATTTTCAGAAGGCAAGATATGCAAAGAGTTGATCAAACATGGAGTCTTTTAGAATCTCTAAGACGAGGGCAAAGTACACGCGACAGCAGAATTTTTACTTCTCTGATAACTATTCCCTTCTAGAAAAATAATTGGTGCCTATTTTCAGCTTAAGACATAGGGTTTTGTTGTTAAGAGACAAGGCCATAGTGAGCTGTTGTCTTATCTACCTTTCTTTCTGTTTTGTCAAAGTTAAAACTCTCATAGAGCAAAGAGGAAAATAGTAAAACACAGGAGGGGGAGAGAGCCATGATATTCAAGAAGACATACTGAGAATCGCTGCAGAGACTACAGGGAACAGATAAACTGAGGATGTGGGTTTTGTACCACAGCATCCTACTAGAAAGGAAAAGCAAAGGCAGCTGCAATGTAGCTCCTCTAACTAGTGAGCAATGGGACAGCACCACACAGTCAGTCACAGCATAGCCGTTCACAGCACAGCCGGTTACGGCACAGCCAGTCAAGGCAAAGCCGTTCACAGCACAGCCACTCACGGCATAGGGCAAGGCACAGGCCCACCCTCCTCAGGTCCTAACTCCCAGCACCTTTATACTGTTTGCTTCCTTAGTAAACTGCAGCCACACTCTGGAAACAGACACCTGTGGAATTAAGATGGCTACACCCCAATTTCCTGGAAAACCACAAACATGAAACACAGAGCTACAACCCTTCCACATCCCAGGCTGCACATCAGTGTGCCTGTGACCTCTGAAATGCTTCTGCGGACACCATGCCTTGTCACTGACAAAAAACATACCTACATTTAAATCAGTTTTTTGGGGGGATTTCTGGGGCGGGGGGAAGCAGGGGATTCAAGTAGGGTTTCTCTGAGTAGCCCTGGATATCCTGGAGCTCACTCTGTAGACCAGGCTGGCCTCAATCTCAGGGATCAACCTGCCTCTGCCTCCCAAGTCAAGTGCAGGGAATAAAGGTGTGTGCCACCATCACCTGACTTAGAAGGTTTACATTAGAGCTTCCTAATGCTGCAATTCTTTAATACAGTTCCTCATGCTATGTGGCCCCATCATAAAATTATTTTGTTGCTACTTCGTAACTATACTTTGCTACTGTTATGAATCGTAATGTCAGCATCTGATATGCAGGATGGTCTTAGGTGACCCCGAAAGGGTCGCGATTCCCCCTGGTAGAGAGCGGCTGCATTAGGGCATCAGAACATTAAGCTACGGAAAGAGAAGGAACACAGCCCCTGTGTGCTCACCTTATACATGGTGGTCCCCAGCTGTGCAGGGGACATGCTGACAACAACCCCTGCACTCTGAAGGGCAGAGATCTTCTCTTTAGCGCCACCTTTTCCTCCAGCAATAATTGCCCCTGCATGGCCCATCCTTCTGCCAGGAGGAGCAGTTATACCAGCAATGAAGGACACTACAGGCTTGGCATTTGGACCCTGGAGAGAGATAAGACATTTTAAACACTTGAAGAGTAAGTCAATCAAACTGGACCTGAAATCCATGACTTGGTAAACAGGAAGTGGCTTGGGAAGCAAAATCCATCACTCAACCCCAACACTGAACCGGGAACATTGGAGAGACTCAGCTTTCCACACCAACACAGAAGCTGCCCCGAGACCTTGATCTGCCAAGTACCGGCACTGTCACCACCACGAGCTGTTCCACAGAACTGAACCTTTCTTTTGATAACCAAAACAGCACACCTACCTGAAAATTCTGTTTCCTGACTTGTGACAATAAATTAAGATCCAAGCTCAACCAGTCATCTTGTTTGACTTCTACACAACTTCATGTCGAGTTATTATATAATCCCCATCCTTAACAAACATCCTCAAAGAGAAAGATGAGGGTGATGGGCACAGGGAAGAGCCAGGACTTGGACTCCATTCCCTACTAATGCTGTATGTTCTCAGACCAGGTCCCTCACTAATAGATCTGGACCTCCTTGTATATGCAACAACATGGACGACAGTCACTAGTTCCCTCTGCTCTAAAATTCTACCGTCTAAGATAGTCGAGGCTGACTGTTCAACAAAATACAGCCCGAACACAAACTCATTTACATTAACTATCACTGTACTAGATTTTGATATTAAAGTTTTTTAAAGCCCATACACAGGAACCAATGGTTTCTAAGCTCTGGGCTTACACTGCAATTAAGGAAATACTATCAAATGATTACGTATCAGTCCATCATGAGATACCACACAGCAACACATGACTATATGGTCAGATTTCACAAGGAATCCAAAAAGAACAAGTCTGAAGCATGGAATCAAGAGCTTCACTCAAGGGTCACAGTTTAATAAAGCTAATAACTAACTCTTGTTTCATTGGGAACATTAAATGAAACCAACTTTCTTTTTAGCCACAGATCCCTGGACCTAGCCCACTGGTTCTGCAGGTTCTACCAGGTTCTGAAGGTCTGCTGTGGCTGGCTGTGGCCCTGACTCCCACAGCTCTTTCCTGCTGTAGATGTCACGCTCTGACTTCTTCTCTGCACTTGGCTCAAAATGCTCCTCACCCTCCGTGCACATATGCAGCTTTACATGTGTGACCCATCCCTCCCTCCCGACAGAAGCTGTCTGCCTCCTCCCACTTCTCACCGATGCCCTGGGATGACGGGCTCCTGAGGCCCTGCTCTGACCCTCACAGGAGTCTGTCACATACACAGCACACTGGCTGTGCTCTTTTTCCCATGTTTTCCTACTAAGCAATGAGATCCCTGAACAGGAAACCCTCCCTCAGTTCCCTAAACCCAGCGCCACTGCAGTGCCTGAGACAGAGAACACAGAGCGAACAGGCTCCAGTCATTCATTCATCCCCCGTGGTCCCTGCACAGACTATGAGAATCTCCTATTTGTGGTATGAACTTCTACTTCATCTGCTCCCTAAGAGCCCCCTAAAATGGCAATGCTGCTGCACCAGGGAAGGATTATAAGCTTGACATTCAAACAAAATTACACTCTGTCTCTGTCAATGGAGATTTCTGAAGGGGAGAAAAATGGAATGAGGCAGCGGGAAGTGTGGTGAGAAATGAGGACCAAGTGATGAGAAATACAAAAAGTCTAAACACAAGCCTGGCTGCAACGGCTCAGCGCACACAGCACAGCCCAGGAGGACTCTTCCTGTCCCTTCCCATCAACCTTCAGTAGACGCTATTTATTGTTTACGCCACACCATGTATGATCTGTTTTATGCAACACTTTGTCTTAAGCTGCTTAACCTTGAACCACGTACAGATCAGATTCTCCAATAAAAAAATAAGTAAGATACAAACAAACTCTACAAAACCCAACCAGAAATAATTGATGTGGGAGTGATTTCTTTCTAATCTGTTGCTTTCATTGGTTAATTAATAAAGAAACTGTTTGGCCTTTGCTAGGACAGAAAATTAGGTACACAAAGAAAACAGAACAGAATGTTGGGAGAAAGAAGCCGAGTCAGGCAGTCGCCATGATTCTCCCACTCCAGACAGACGCAGGTTAAGATCTTTCCTGGTAAGCCAGCTCGTGGTGCTACACAGATTATTAGAAATGGGTTAGATCAATATGTAAGAGCTAGCCAATAAGAGGTTAAAACTAATGGGCCAAGCAGTGTTTAAAAGAATACAGTTTCCATGTAATTATTTCGGGGCATAAGCTAGTCAGGCAGCCGGAAGCCGGGGCGGCAGAAATGCAGCCCACCGCTGCTCCCTACAACAAATAATAAATGGAAAAACTGTGCATGTTTTCCACTAAACTTGTAAACTGGCTATGGAATCAGAGTTGGGAGCCAATACACTTTAATATTAATTTAACAGTAGATCAGAGTATCTGATTTTTTTTCTAAAGAGAAGTCAGTTTTTATTTAAACTTTCAAACTTTTCTGAACTTATGATGGCAGCTAAAAATCTATCCTGCTCATTTCTCAGCACTCGCAGTGCTTTCTAGGGACTATGCCAAAGAGACCCTGACATGCATAAGTAGCAAGCTGGCATGTCATACGGGGCATGGACCTGAGGCAGTGGCAGGGGGGTCTGCAAGGAGCCAGAACATGTGCCAAATAGGGCCTACAGTCCCACTTACATCCACTGTGACACACACTCCAATGGACAACTTGAGCGATGTGCTCATTCCACACTAGGCATGCTCCCCACTATGGTATATGTGTGGCAGAGAAACGTGGTCTGCTGACGTCTCTGCAGTCAGCAAGCAGAGCGAGCGAGAAGGGGCCAGGGCAAAATAATGCCACAAGGACTTGCCTTTAGTGGCCTGTTCCCTCCAACTAGGTCCACCTCCTAAATTTCCATAATCTCCATAGTGCTACCAGCCAGGGACCAAGCCCTCCACACGTGACCTTACAGGGACACTTCACATCCAGAGCACAACACCTCTGTGGAGCTGAATCCCTTCTACTAGCACAGACTAAAGCTAGCAGGGGGGAAAGATCACCGAGAAGGCTGTAAAGGAAAGGTTTCTTTAGAGGGTCAACCTTGAGAAAGGCAAAGAGCAGCCATTTCCCTTGGAATTTAAAGAAAGAACACCAGGGACCTTGGATTTAAGACTCAAGTCAGGTGTGGGCTTCCACCCACGGCCTGAATTCTCTCCACTTAGCATGAGGCCAATGTATCAGCTACGCAGTGTGGGGTGATGCCTGGGGAGAAGGGCTCAAGGTAGAGAAGTAGACAACAGCATTATGGGAAGCAGGGAAAAGGATGAGCTCAGAATCTAGAATTATCTGAGTGTTATAGAATAGAAAGTCTAGGTTTAAAGGTAGCTCCAATGTTTTCTTGAGAGATTAATCCATGAAAGATTAAAGATAATTTCTAAAACAAGCCCCGGTGTCAGTCAGCATAGAGACCTGTATTCTTCCGAACACAAACTTACTGAGTTATGTTCCTTCAGGAATTCGGCAGCGTGTTCTTCAGCATGACCACCAATTTCACCAATCAGTATGATGCCTTTTGTGGCTGGATCATTGAGGAAGACATCAAGGCAATCAATAAAATTTGTCCCATTAAAGGGGTCACCTCCAATGCCTGAGAAGGTCAAAGGATATCAGTATTAGTCAAAATGTAAGGATGAACCATGAAACTTAGGTCAAGAAATATTCTAACTCGGTTTTTATTCTTTGTACCCTTTCTTTTTAATATTTTCAGATTGCAACACTACTCTTCAACATTCAAAGATCACAAATGACACTTGTTTCTGTTTACAGTGGTGTATGTATGTAAGTAGTGGTCGGCTGGCCATCTTCACAAAACTAGTCCTCTTTACACAACCCATGAAACTACTCCACACTAACAAGTGTGCCTTGTAAGAACGTGGGTGTGTGCGGAGTGAGTCTCCCTTGGACACTTGTTCTTGATTCTACTTCTTTGAGCATGTACGTAATGAACTTGAAAACACTACTCTGACAGAGTCAGCTATCTGCATGACGTACATCACACGGCAAGATTGAACAATGAGCAAGTGTCTTTGCACAGAGGAATTCTTGAAAAGTGCTGCAGAGACTAAGTTTGAAGATGCACTGTCAGTGAGCAACAGGATGGAAGCTTCCCTGGCCCTGCAGATCCCAAGTTAGGAAATGGCAGAGCCTGCACACAGGGCTCTACTCTGAGCACATCACATTTTAGAACTTGGAAAGCAATGAAGCAAATGTTCCCTACTCTCTGCCTGCCAATGTTTTAGTTTTTAAATTACAAACTTGTTGAGGATGAGAATGATTTTCACTTTTCAACACATCTTTCAGAAATAAAGCTGAGAAGAGGAAACAGTGTTGATGAAGTGGCAGCCAGGTGTCAAGCCCGTCTGCCTTACAAGTATGAGACCCGGCTTCAGTGAATGCCCAGCGTCTGTGGAAAGGCATTATCACCTCCAGTTATAAGAACTGAATCTCAAGAAGATGGAAATGGCAAGTCTGTTTCAAACTCAGTTCTTAGTCTCCATGACACCAAATGATCTTGTGCCTAACACTGTGTCCTGCAAATAGAAAGTGATGGAGGCGGAGTAAACAGAACAGGATTCTGGGAGAAAGAAGCTGAGTCAGTGAGTCGCCATGATTCTCCCACTCCAGACAGACGCAGGTTAAGATCTTCTCTGGTAAGCCACCTCGTGGGCTACACAGAATATTAGAAATGGGTTAATCTAGATGTGAGAGCTAGCCAATAAGAGGCTACAGCTAATGGGCCAAGCAGTATTTAAATGAATACAGTTTCTGTGTAATTATTTCGGGCATAAGCTAGCCATGCGGGCGGCCGGGTGCCGGGGACGCAGCCCAGCCGCTCCTACTACAACAAGAAAGGCTTGATTCATGTTTTCAAATTGAATTTATTTATTTAGAGTATAATAAAAATATTGCAGGGTTCTGTTTTATAATTTTTATTATAAAAAGATACTTTTAATAGACTTTTAAAAGGTATTCTGAGGATTTGAAGATTTTAAAATGAGAAACATCTAGTTTTGGGGAAGAAGGGAAGGAAGGAAGGAAGGAAGGAAGGAAGGAAGGAAGGAAGGAAAGAAAAGAAGGAAGGAAATAAGACAGGTTCTGGCTTTTTACAGTGTCGGACAGTGCTGTGTGACACACAGAGAAACCGCAGGGTGGATAGCCAACCTCAACCTTGACTCTGCCCAGTAAGGTACATGTTTCAGTCTTGGCTCAGAGGTGCCTCAGGGGTTGCCCAGAGAGACAGTGAGGCAAGAAATTTGCTAACTACAAAACACAGAACAAAACTGTGATAACAGAAAGTCAAATGTGAGGAGCCATGTCTTCACCGCAAATGAAATTAGTGATGCTTTGGGCGCCATGCCTATCCCACAGCCGCCTGTACTACAGTGTGCGCTCCTCAACCTAGAAATCAAGTCTCCAAACATACAGGAAGGACCACACTTCAGCAGAGTAAATGTAAGATCGTAGCATCCTCTTACTAAAATGGTATCAAAGCCTCTTATAAACCATCTGGTAAGTTCTTGTCACTGTGCTTGTTCCTTAAGGATGCTCCACTCCACTAAAGACTGGCCAAGCACTCACCAATGCACAAGGACTGCCCCAGGCCAACTTGGGTCGTTTGGTGAACTGCTTCATAAGTCAGCGTGCCGGATCTGGACACAATACCTTAAAAGGAAGAGAATAAAAACTCTCAGATTGTATGGATGAGAGACTGTCAGATGGTAATGAAACTAACACAGAATTGTAAAAAAATTCACATCTTAATTTGCCACTTTAACCAACTATATCTTTAAATGATGAAGACAAAAAAGGAAGTATTTCATTAGTTAGGGTAGTTTTCTGATGATGAAACCAATGCCAAGACAAAGAAACAAACCATAAAACAAAACAAAACAAAAAAAAACAACAACTTAAAATCCCCCTTCTGAGACTCTTTATGGAGAGGATAATATTAATATGAACTTGATAAGCATAATCTTGCTCAGGGAAATGGAACAGACTGGCTTTAGGTACCCTAGCCACTAAACCATAAAACAGCATTAATTGTATTTAACATTATCTACCCTCCCCACAACTATTTTTCTAAGAATTTTCACATAATATATAGGCAAGATTCCTCTGGATTCAGCTATCCTCCCATTTAACTTCCTCACTGCACCAAGCCTGTGGTGAGAGCACCTAACTTCATAGCCAAGATCTATGGGAGAAGGGCAGCAGCAAGGGTCCAGTCAAGCTCACCAGGCAACTAGTGGCATGCAGCAATCCATGCAGTCCTTACAAGAACAGGTATGCGATGCAGAGATTCCTAATTCTATACAGCTTAACTAACTTTGGTTTTTACAAAGGATTAAGTTTTTGAATGTCACATAAAACACATCAGAGCATTGACTCTGAAGCTTGGACAGCTCTAGTATGCCCATGGGTTGCTGCCCTGAATCTCCTGCCTTGGGTAAGACTTTGTCCTAAGAGTATAACCTCCTATGAGTCATATAGGTAGGAGAATTCTTGTCTCACAAACACCAAAACCATGACTCACATCAGCTAACCTCAGCTTCAGGGCAGTATGTTCAGTCTTAGGCAAAGTGCTGTGTCTCCTCTGTCACTGCATACTCATGGGCATGACATATGTGATCAATGCAAACACACCTCTGCCCTTGGACTCAGGGAGACAAGACTGCAGATTCTCCACGTGAAACAGCCACACTGGAAGCAAGCATGCCTGGACCTCCAGCATGCCGCCATGTGGTTCTTTAGATGAGTTCCAAACTGTAGGTGGAGACTGATCATTTGTTTCTTGGCTGCCCAGACCCACAGCTCCCTGACAATATTTCAGCTCATGGAGAACTCTGCACCAACTCCCTAGCTGAGCACAACTCCTTCCCACAGCCCTGGCCTATCCCTTAATGTGTTTCCTACTACTTCCTTCTTTTAAAGAACTGTGTTGTTCCTCCACTATCCTTCATGCTTCCCCACCTTTTCCCATTCATTTTGCTTCAAATGGAGCACCTCCCTTCCATTCTCTGACAAACACGCCAACTATCCATCAAAGCCACACAAAGTCTGAGTGCTGCTTTCCCACACAGGTCCTCCTGGACTGCCCCAACAGGACTGAGATGGGATCTGCTTTTCTCAGTCTCCTTACCGTTTCTGCTTCCTACAGCTCTTAAGAGAGGGGCTTATGTACCACAATGTGACCCTAAATATTTCCAAGTAAAAACACCTTTCTTCACTAAACGGGTCACCATAGAGCGCAGCAGAACATACAGACTCCTTTCCCTCTTGAGGTCAGGGCTGGTGAAGACAATACTCAGTAGCCTCAGTGACCTATGGGTAACTACTTTGTTCTCTCTGGGTATAGTAGCAAACTCTACAAACTATTAGCAGCAGACCAAAGAATATAAACACTACTTAAACAGGCACCAGGCTGTATGAAGCAGGCCCACTGGGGCTCCTGCAACCTCCCTTCCTTATGAACCACTGGCAGCAGGGCTGACAAGTTCAAAGAAGAAAGTAATCAACAAAAAGTGTGATGTTTAACCTAATTCTGCAGACTCCACCATCAGCAATGCCCACAGTGACAGCTGTTCCGATTTAGCACTGATAGTTATGGTCACAGGTAGAGATGAACACTGCCACCAGCTATTACTACAGACGACCTGTCAAAGTTAGCTGCACAGTCTAATTTAAGACTAGCACAGCTAACTTTGAATTGTGGATTAGCCATGGTCTTAAAGAACCAAACAAGTAACAGTATAATCTCCCAAGGCATTATGAGAAAGTTTGTAACATTAATGCAAGCAAAATAAGTTTCAGATGGGACACAGAAACAGTAATGGAAAAAAATGTTCCTGGCTCACTCTTACCAAGTACACCTCTTGATCAGGAATAAAGTTTGCCTTCCCTTAAAATGGTAGTCTCTTTCACTGCAACCCCAAAATTATTTCTAATAATTTGGGGGCTCACTTCAGGAAACTACCTCACCTGAAGGAGTACCTCAGATCCCCTCCTAGGGGAAACACAGCCTACCAGATCCTTTTTGGTGGCTCTTGGGTACTGGGCCTCTGGCATCCTCCAAGTTAGCAAAAGAATCCAGGTTTGGAAGTCTCTGGACTATACAGGGGGAGCCCAAGGAAAGGAATAAGAACCACTCTGTGCAAAGCCAAAGGTAGAAGGGCTATGGAGCCAACAATGCAGTCCTTTGGTGGTCAGTGTATCCTAAAGATAAAACTTGCCTTTGACATGAAATTCAGTGCAAGAGACATCCATAAAGAGGATTGAGCACAAGACAATCCAGGATGCGAAAATAACCTAGATAACTTTCAGTTCCCTCAGAGAACCTGGGAATCCTTCTGTCAGGTCTGGTAGAAGCAACACAGTCAGTCTTGTGATATGAGTAAATCTGACTGCCTCAGAAGATGTTGCTCAGAAGCTACTTTTCTAATTAGTAGAAGTGTCACAAGGCTACTAGTGTTTTAAATTAGGATTAACTACTTTAACAAACTGGTTATCAAAGGTCTTAAATTCCTGCCAAAATGGAAAGTCACAGTTCCATCTGATCTCAGCCTGCATAATGTTCAAGTGGGATAAAAGGAGGCCAAGCAGCACTCTGTGCCTGTGGGCAGAGGAAAGGCCTCAACACATCCAGATGACAACACCTGATCTCCACAGCTATAACTTCTGTGAAGCCACACAGGCCAGACATCAGACTTTCAGCAGTTATCAAAGAGCATGCAAAGTAGATTGCAAGTTCATCACCCTGGAGACCAACCGTAGAAGCAAAGGAAACCAAGGAGCCCAAGAGATTCTAATGGATTTTGATTTGGACATTTAGTAGCTTCATCCTCGCCCGAAGTCAGAAGTATTTTAGGAGCTCTGATCTCTGGTCTGGTTCCTGGATGATTCTAGTTACCTCTTTGGGGAGAGGTGAACGTTAAAGCTGCAATGAAGGCCATAAGAGAAAACCACTTCCACAGTCAAGAGAACAGAAACTGGAGACAGACCCAGCATTCCAAAGGGCCAGGTAAATCTCCAAGGAACCCTCCCTAGGAAGGCGGGCTCACCCGAAATCATGCTAACAAAAGCCTACCTACCTCAGGATTAGTTTCTTAGCACATCTTAGTGAGTTTGAAGAAAAGAGTGTTTACAGAAAAAAAAAGAGGGCTTCATAAGAAATGTCAAATATGAGACTTTTCCATCAAATCCTAAAAAATTTGTGTTAAGGACAAGGAATTAAAATCCTTTTATCTCCTATCTTGAAAACCTTTTGTGTGAATGTTTTAATCCCCCCACCAGAACCCAGTAAAATTTTATTTTTAGGCCGATAGCTTTATTCTAGGAATCTGATGGCCTGGAACAGGAACCTTGTCTCTTTGGAGCAGTGACCTGTGTGCCAGCTCTTTTCAGACTAGCCAATTGACTGAAGACTGTGAGGCGAACCCCTGCACTTCCTGTTTCTGTGATTCTGCTCTTCCAAGTGCACCCTCTTGATCAAGAGTAAAGAAGAAGGCACTCTTCAACGTGAGTCATCAGGGACAGAAAATAAAACCCAACGTAATACCATTTCAGCCCCCAAAGAATAAGTTCACTGAAGACAAGAACACTGGAAGATGACGGGTGACTGGGACTCTCTACTGACGAGAATACAAAACAGCACAATCACCTCCTACAATTCTCTGGCAGCTTCTTTAAAAGTCTAACATACTTAACTTGTGTTCTTGTAAATTTTATCCAACAGAAATGAAAGTGTATCCACAGCAAGGCCTGTATTTTAGTCCTGCTCCTAACGCTCAAACCTGAAAACAGCCCAAACAACCACAGAGAAAATGGATAAACAAACGGTGGTGAATGCCACATCCAGCAGACAGCTACTGAGCCAGAAGCTGACGTTCACTACGGATACTGGAAACACAGAACTCAGAGTTTGAATGGAAGAGGAATCACTACTCTCCTCCCCAGACCATCAATGCATCTACAGAATTAGAACCAATTCACAAAGAGATGCATTAAATTTGGGACAGATCACTGACTCACTGTAAGAATGAATTTCTTACAGTCACACATTTATTTAGTCACAAATTCCCTGTGAGTTTGAAAGATGAAATTTTCACTTTTTAATCTACCAGAAGGTAACAAATTTACTCACCTATCTTTCCTTTCTTGTGAATATGGCCAGGCATGATGCCAATTTTGCATTCTCCGGGCTGGAGGAAAGTAAAGTGCAGTTTTCAGAAAAGTTCTGAAGAAAATTCTAACTCTAAAGTCTCTCTCTCTGTTTCTCTCTCTCTCACACACACACGCTTCAACAGACTCAAAGCTGTCTGGCTTCACAAAGACTACACTGGGCTTCCTTCATGTTCTGCACTCACATTGATGACTCCAGGGCAGTTTGGCCCAATCAGCCTGGTCGTTCCCTGGCGCGTCAGTTTGTGCCTGACCCGCACCATATCCTGCTGCGGGATGCCTTCAGTGATGCACACAACCAAGGGAATCTCTGCATCAATTGCTTCATCAATGGCGGCAGCAGCAAAAGGAGGAGGCACATAAATAACAGAAGCCGTCGCTCCTGTTTTCTCTTTGGCCTGAAACATTGACCACAATTGGTTGAATCAGAAATAAAATGCACTCGATAACCTGATTTGACTAGTGTCTAGGAAGGGGTCATGGTCAGCTCTCCTCACTCTGCAGTCCATGACATGGTTAGACTCTTTTCTGTCCCCTTTGAATGTCACTGGAAATTAAAAGGTTCAGTACATCTTACCCTATAAAAGGACAGCAAGCGACTCTCCCAAAAGGCACATAATTGAGACCTCTACCCACGGAACGCCTGTCTTTACCCACGGAATGCCTGCCTGTCTTTGCCCATGAAATGCCTGTCTTTACTCACGGAACGCCTGTCTTTACCCACGGATGGCCTGTCTTTGCCCACGGAATGCCTGCCTGTCTTTGCCCATGGAATGCCTGTCTTTACCCACGAAATGCCTGCCTTTACCCACGAAATGCCTGCCTTTATCCACGAAATGCCTGCCTTTACCCACGAAATGCCTGCCTGTCTTAACCCATGGAAACCTGTCTTTACCCACGGAATGCCTGCCTGTCTTACTCACGGATTGCCTGTCTTTGCCCTGCGGCCTTTTCTCCACAAACCCAGAAGCCATTACTTACTTCCTTCACAGTATTAAAGACGGGCAAGCCCAGGTGTGTCTTGCCGCCCTTCCCTGGCGTGGTTCCTCCCACGAGTTTGGTGCCATAATCCAAGGCCTGCTGGCTATGAAAGGTGCCCTGTGAGGAAAAGCACAGGATCCATGAAAAAGGCAGAAGGAGACAGTGGAGAAGCAAAGGCAATCTCAGCAACTTGGGAAAAGAAAACCAACCACACTAGGTGCTCCCAGGCAGCAGCCTGAGCCCAGCACTCTCACCCACTGAGTAAGCACTGCCGTCAGCACTGAAGTAAACTGGCTTCTGCAAAGCCAAGAGCCACTGAAGGTCCTTCCTATCCCTTGCTATAACTGGCTGCTGATCTGAAATGCCCTGTTGCTTGTTAAACGGCCATCCCATTTTCCCTGTTCCTCATCTCTTTGCACCCCACTTTGCCCAACTGCAAATCCAGGATGGATCATTACATTTGTCCAATCCTGGCCTTTCCCTTTAAATTACATGCATAGCAAAAGCACAAGCTGGCTTAATCTATTTCACAGCACCCACCATCACACACATGCACGCAACCTACTTTAACTAAGGATCTTTCAGACCTCCCTGACACTTCCCTGGAACTCACTTTCTCTGGCAGCCTTTTTCCCAGACTCTTCCCACATGCCATGCCATACCCCCGCCCCGCCACACACACACACACACACCCTGATCCAGTTGTAACAAGCACAACACAATGGCTCCGAAGATTGGGAGAGTCTTCCCCACTAACATTCAGGCCTCTGTTGCCTCCTGTTCTCCTTTCCCTTCTATCTCAGTTCATTCCTGTTGTGATCCCACCCTTACCAAGGCAGTAAGCAGAGTCTACATGGTGAGCCTTGCCAATTGCACTCCTCACACAAGTAGCTGAGCCCTCTGCCTACAGTCACACACTCATTTGCCTACCTAACATCTCTACCTACAGAGCTGGCAGACATCTCTAACTGAACATATTCACACTGAGTTCCTGATCGCCCTCCTCTCAATCTGCTCCATCTGTTGATGACGACTCCACTCCCATAGACATTCAGACAAAAAGTATGATGTCACACACACCTTCTTCCTCTTAAACCCTGAATTTACAGCCATTAGTAAATCTCACCACTGTATACTCAAAACAGCCAGTCTCTCTCCTACCTTCTGCTGGGAACTGTGTTGGCTGATGTCACCTCAACTCCTAGTAGTTTATTTTTGTTGCTCCCTTTGAATCTATTCCCCACATCACCAAGGGTTATCCTATAAAACCCGAGGAAAATCCTTCCATCTGTCTAGCTCCCTAAATTATGTGAAAGTTCACATGTCATGTGCCCTCACGGCAGAGCCCATACCTGCCAGCTCACAGTTACTGTCGCAAATGCCTGTCTGCGGCTTCCACATGGCAGGCATGTGCCTGCCTGAAGGGCTTACTGTGCATCCTGCATAAACACCCCCTAGGTTCTCCAAGATTCGCTCACAATCTCCTTTGGATCCTGGCTCAGACAGCAAACCTTCCCTGACCACCTGACCTAAGTCTTCTCCCCCACACCAGCCTCGCAGAACAGGCATACTCTTTCTCCTTCCCCCGGTTTGTTCCTCCATAGTGATTAGACTTTCTAGTACCACATAATTCAGTCATGAATCTTGCTGATGTATTTCCTCCTCTCAGCTGAGACGTACACTACACGAAGACAGTGATGGCAGACACTCAACAATGACCAATCAACAGGGGAGGGTCGATGTGACAGGCCCTAAGAGTATTGAGTTGATTACTTAAGTATTTAATCATTTAATATAAAAATTGTGACTTTAAGGACTTTGGAAGTTCTTTAACTAAACTTTTCTCTTTATACTAGCAAACTCAGCCCTAAACAAATTAAGCAACTAGCTTGAAGCTAGTGACAGATGGCGTTTAGAAAGAGCCAAGTCAGCGCTCTGCACGCTCTCTTTAAACAGTGCCATTCTGTGTGTGGTCCACAGACCAACTCATCAAAAGTGAAAAGTAAGACAGAAGGAAAAGAAAAAGACCCCAAAAGAAAAACAACAAAAGTCTAAAACAATGTTCATAAGCATAACAGTGTGACACTATTGTAATGTTTACTGTGTTTCACAAAAATACTGATTCACATTGGATCAGAAAGTCAAAACCAACACCCTAACAGGTCCTTTACTCCTGAGTCTGACAAGCAGTGGCCTGGGCTGCACATCCAGTTGAGTAACAATGAATCCGCCCTCTAGTACTGCGGTGTGACTAAATAAGGGTGCTCCCAGGTACAGGAAGCTTCTTCGCAGTTCTCAGGGTCACCAGTGCAGACCAAGAACCATTTCTGCAGCTCCTATGTGCCAGTAAAGAACCCACAGCACCCACTGGAATGTGCACGGCTAGAATCCACTCTAACATACAAGATGCTCACTGAGAAAGGAACTAACGTGACAAACCACAAGCTTCTGTGGCACTTAGCTCAATATTCAGTCAAAAACACAAACAAACAAAACCAGAAACTGAGACCGTTAAGAGTCACAATTACTAAAAATGCAAACACAAGGGAAGTGAAAAGATCCAAAAATTAGCATTCAGGAGGCAGAGGTAGTCAGATCTCCATAAGTTCAAAGCCAGCTGATATACACAGTGAGTTCTAGGTCAGCCAGGGCTACACAGTGAGGCTCTGTCCCAAAAACGGAAGGCAGGCAGGCCAACGCTGAATAAAAAGACTTGAGCAAATCATTCTCGAATGTAGGAAGCAGAGTCAGTTCCAAACAGTGCTTGTATAAGGAGCACAGCTCTTACAAAGATACCAGAGGTTAAAGTGTCACAAGAATGGCATATGAAGTTCAAGGGAAAAAAAAGGTATAATGAACTTCCTCAAGAATTTGAGGGGCTGGAGAGATGGCTCAGCAGTTAAGAGCACTGGCTATTCTTCCAGAGTTCCTGAGTTCAAATCTCAGTAACCACATGGTGGCTCACAACCATCTGTAATGAGACCTGGTGCCCTCTTCTGGCTGCAGGCATGCATGCAGGTGTAACACTGTATACATAATAAGCAAATACATCATTTTTAAAGAATAATTTGATTATATGCTAATGTAGCATACACAAAACTAGACTGTACTTGGAAAGAAGTACAGATCACACCTCCTTCCCTCAGGATGTGCAATATTACTTTTGAGGATGTCTGTATTCGGACATTTGTGAGATCTGGCTGATCTTCAGCTAGCACCCTCCAGATTCAGGCCTGGCAATCTGTGAGACTGTGCCTGCATCTGCTTTTGTAAATTACACTGGATTAGAACAATTCGACAGTACAAATGCTGTAAAAGATGTACTATATGAATACAAAATACTTGTACGTGTGTTTTTAAAATGAGACATACAGACCATAGAAATAAATCCAACAGCAAACAGCAGCCCTGCCCTTTCCAGGATCACCTCTTCACTGACAACAACTACACAGCTTTTCTAAACTGAGAAAGAAATACTGAAGTTTACCATCTCACTCCTCAGAAAGAAAACTGGGGTACCTGTATTTTCATCTGGAAGGACATATGCCAACTTAACAGAGGACTGCTGGGGAGCAGAATGGTTAGAAAGAGGGAAAGGAGACTCATGATGGTTTTATTGTAGAATCAATTCATAGTACCTTTCAACTTAGGCAAATTCTATGACAGAAGTAGGGAGAGGGAGAAGATGTGAATAGAAATTAATGAAAGTCAATTCCAATCTTAAGAGCAAGTTTGCCCACTGTCTCCCTCAGCGACCACTTGCCCCAGAGAGGGTACCCAGTGGGAAAAGTCACCTGCAGGTTCATCTGCCCACACTGTCCAGGAGCCTCTCTGCATCTGTGCATTTCTTCATACTGAGCTGTGGATTCTATGTTTAGCACAAGGTTTTCTCTACAATCTATTTACCTAGTACTCAAAGGAACAGAAGTCTCCCGCAGTGTTGGAGGAAAACCAGGAGTCCTGTACTTGCTGAGTCTCCGACACTGTCACCCCTGTGCATCCTCAAGCTACGTTTAAACATAATCACCATCTCACAGGCTTATGACACCTCCTGTCTTCCTAACACACGGCCCTTTCTGAGCTACGATATAGTTCTACTCCAATCATACATATAGTACTATTTTTGTGTTAATAAAAACAATTTTTTTTACATCTTTAGTCTGCACTTTAATAAAAATGTAGATGCACATACCTGCTTGCCAGTGAAACCCTGGCAAATGACCTTCGTGTTTTTGTCAATATAGAGATGCTTCCGGGAAGCTGTGTAAGAGCTGTGCCGTATCCCATTCTGCTGCACTGAGAAGTGAAGAAAATAGGACACGTTACAATTTTCCCACACTTTTGAGCCATGAACGAAATTTAATGACCCAAATTTTCCAAAACTAAACTTCTAACACAAGAGCAATGCTGTGACCACATCCTGAGACAGGTGCACACCAGACACAAACTAGAAAAGCAAACACAAGCGCCTATCCCTTGTGACGGAGAAGCACAATCTTCTACTGCTTTCTGAACAGAGAAAGAAAAGCTGAAATTTGTAATTTTCATTCCCAAGGGAAGCTGGGATTCAAATTTAAGGGTTTCAATTAAACTCTGAAATTATTCCTTATAATGTTTACCAAGTGCAGCACCCGACTCCGCCATGAGCCGCCGTACCCGTGAGCACCAGGGGAGCTGAGGCACCCTTGAGGAATGTAAGAGCTACCTTACCCCTCAGGAAGACCCATGCAGGAAAGGCTAAGTCATGGGATAAATCTGCCTAAGATGCAACCCAAGATCATTTAGTTTGAGCCCTTCTGATGCAGGCTCAAACGCCTACAATTTCTAAAGTAGATGAGAAGAGAAATATGAAAACAAACCAACAAAAAGCCACATTCCTAAGTTATGTCTGGTAACCCACCTCAAGAGAGACTGAGAAACCTAAGTAGTTACTATAACCTACTCCTACTTCAAAAATCAGTCAAAGAGCACATGACTCACAATTAGGAGATGCCTTCTAAACCTTCACAGAGACTCTTAGCCTGTCTTCTCTATAGCCCTCTTCAAAGCAGCCAGGTCATCTTCCTAACTCAGAGGAGCCTATGAGAGCCAGAGCAAATCTATCTCCTCAGGTATTTCTCAGCGCCTTCCCCCACTTCTGAGCACTTTCCTACTTCCTAGTCCTCAGACCTCAAGTGCACAGCTGAAGAAGCACCTACTAGAAGGGGTGTCTGGAGAGCCAATCCTCCAGGGAAGAGACAGGCTCAGATGTCAGCCTGACCCTCTAGGGAAGAAGAGTTCTGCTTGTACACGGACAGCTGCACCGCATGTACACAGACAGCTGCACCACAAGTACACAGTCAGTTATAATGCATGTACACAGACAGCTGCACCGCATGTACACAGACAGCTGCACCAAAAGTACACAGACAGCTGCACCAC
>JABTXL010009180.1:1028584-1063291 GCA_025134845.1 Neodon shergylaensis
ACAGCTGCACCGCATGTACACAGACAGCTGTACGGCATGTACACAGACAGCTGCACAAGTACACAGACAGCTGTACTGCATATACACAGACAGCTGTACCGCATGTACACAGACAGCTGTACCGCATGTACACAGACAGCTGTACTGCATGTACACAGACAGCAGCACCGCATGTACACAGACAACTGCACCGTATGTACATAGACAGCTGCAGCCCTGAACCAGACTGTGCTAAACAAGAGGCCATGCTGCAGTCAAGTTCTGGCTCCCAGGGAACAGCCAAGCACCTGATCTGAGCCAAGAGATCCCACAACAGAGACTCAAGGCCTAAAAGGCTGATCCCACTGCACTGTGCAGCAGAGCCCAGGGATGCTACTCAGATCATCTTTGCCCTTAGTTCACAGATTTACGCATAAAGGCCATAAACAAGAAATACCACTGATGACAGTCATAGAGGAACTTACAGTGAGATTCTGAACTTTACTAACAGAGAAAACAAACACACTAAATTAAACAGCAGGCAAGCAGGAAAGCCTGAAGGTGGCCATGATTATGCCGATGGTGAGAGCTATCAGGGCCACAACCTGGGCCATCTCCAGAGGCTCTAGCACTGGCCAGCGTAGCCTTGGTACTGTTCCCAGGAGCAGCTGAGATCACTCCTAGGAACCAGACAGGCTTGGGCTAGTGTTCATGCTCTGTGGTCTCCAGCAGTGCAAACCAGGGCAATGCTTTTCATCTCCTTAGCCTTAGTGTTCTCATCTGTAAAAGGGCTAACAGCTGTGTACAGGGAGGGTGTGCTGTTACCATGGAATGGCGGCTGTATACAAGGCATCAAAGTGCCTGGTACTTTCCTGAAACCCTACATAGGCACAAAGGTAAAGCTTCCCCTAAAATAGTGGTTCTCAACCTGTGGGTTGCAACCCTTTCAGGGAAGTCAAATGACCCTTTCACAGGGGTTGCCAAAGACCACTAGAAAACACAGACATTTACATTACAATTTATAACAGTGGCAAAATTCCAGTTATGAAGTAGCAACAAAAATAGTTCTATTGTTAAGGGTCACTACAACATGAGGAACTGTATTAAAGGGTCACAGCATTAGGAAGGTTGAGAACCACCAGTCTAAAGAAAGAATATAAGGTTTGCACTTCAAAAATCAATTAAACCCACCCAGAAATGCTATCTATGTACATTCTTTTAAAAAGGCAGAGAGACAGACAGACAGGTATTATCATCAGCGTGGAGGTCAGAGAAGAGCTCTGGAGAGTCAGTTCTCTCCTTCTTTACCTGGGTTCCACAGATGGCGCTCAGGTCATTAGACCTGTGTGGCAATCCATCTCCCTGGCCTGCCCTCGCACACATTCTACACAAATAAACCTCTGCAACACAGACTGTGAAGCATTCACATAGAAATTGGGAATCTTTTCGTGGAACATTTGTACGTCTGTAAAAATACAGATACTATTACGTCCCTCATTGGCTGATGTAAATAAGTTTCTAAACCGCGTGTAGAACAGTGGCTAGGGAACAGTATGTGTGGATTTATAAACCGCGTGTAGAACAGTGGCTGGGTACAGTATGTGTGGCTGCACTAATCATGACCTTACTAGCATTAGTATCCCTGCTGCAGATTGAGCAGAGCAAACTGCTGTAGAACCAGTGTGGCAGCTATCCACCAGGGGCTAAAGTTCTTGAGTACTTAAGACAAGACTCAGGTCCTACCCACAGAAGCCTCCTGGTCTGTAAGAGAACCAAATGTTAGCGAAGAAGCACGAAACCATGAAAGGACAAACTGAAATAAGTAAACTGCCAAAGGAAAAGGCCTGGGTGCTGGGGAGGACGCTTTCCACGGAGGAGATGCGTTGGTCAGTCCGATCTCCTATAGGTAGCGGCTGTATTATAAAATGCCCGGGGCTATTAATGCTGCAGTATATAGCCAAAGAGCCCTGCCAGGTGGGACTAAGCAGGGCCTTTTATGACCAGTGCATCCCTACTCAATAACCTGATTGCTTATGAAAATACTCTTCAACTCAACCCTGAAAACTATGTCCCTGTTCCTTCTTTACTGGTATGTCTGAATTCATGAATTCAACAGGGGTAAACTTTAACTGTACTGGCCCACTTGCTGCTGATTTAACAAAGTGACTTTGAACAAAGTAACTAATTACAATGAAAATCAGTTCAGCTCACACTTTAAGCAGTGGTTCTGAGCATAACCCCTTTGGGGCGGGGGGGGGGTGTCAAACCACCCTTTAACAGGGATCTCATATCAGATATCCTACATAACAAATATTTACACTACAATTCATAACAATAGAAAAATCAGTTATGAATTGCCATAAGCCCCAATAATATTATCATTAGGAGCTGAGAACCACTACTTCAGAGCAGCCTCACCTGCTCAGCCGCTGGTAACTAGAACATGGTGGAAGGGCAGCAAGGGAATAACACAATGCCAAGGTGCACAGCAGCTCACTCAGGAGTAACCCAGACTAGCAGAAATCTCTTCTAGGCACCGTGATCGCAGTGACCTAACCACCTTCCAGATCTCACCACATCGGAGACACCTGGCATGAGAACTCTTGGGGGACACTCAAGCATGTCCTAAACATAGCATTAACCATATGCAAAATACAAGTTACAGTGGTCCCCACATGAGGAGACCTTGTTGTGTGACAAGACTTTCCCAGGGAGACACAACTCACACATGTACTTAACCCAGATAGAGAGCCCAGGGCAGACTAAAATAGAAATGCCAACAAAATGCAACTGGGTGAACCAATGAGTTTTACTGGGGCTACTTTCAGGAATATGGGTGAGGGGTTACTGACAGGACTGGAAATGACTCAAAGACAGCTGTGCCACCAAAGCCTGGTGGCAGCATGGGAGACAGCTCACAGAGCTGGGAACCCGGAGCCGGCAGGCGGCTCAGCAGGCAGGAGTGTCCTTTCCTGGTGCCACGGTTGGTCTAAACCTCTTCTGGGCAGGTTGCCTGGTTTCTGCTTTTTCCCAGAAGCCAGCCTGCTCTCTGAGACTTTCTGTGGCCTTGCTGTCTGACAGTCTTTGTAGCCTGGCTTCCTTCTGACTGAGGGGGAGGCTCAGCTTTTATTGTTTACTCTGACAGGAAGGAGCCTCCTGAAGTTGGTCAGTTTTAGGGCCTTCCGGAAGCTATTTAGAGTTGTTTACCTTCCTGCTTGAGCTTTCCAGCAGGATGGCATTTTAACGCAGAGGAAAGTTACACAACAGACCTACAATACATGGGAGCACCTGAGCACCCACTTACCCCAAATCCCTAAGACAAAGCTCTGTATTCACTTATCTTAACGACACATCGATACTACTGTCTTAGTTGATCATAGCACCATGTTTCATAAAATTTAAAACACTCCTCATGTTTTAAGAACTAAGTGTAAACAGAAGGATATAATGTTTTATAATGTATCAACAATGAGAAGACATTCCAATTTTATGAATGTTATAAAGTAAAAATCAATAAATGGATCTAACACGACAAAATATCTGCCAAGTGGCAAACTCAAATTATTCTCCTATATCCAGGAGAAATCATTTTAAACTTCAGTGTTGCCTCAAAGCAACTAAGAGGCCGGAAAATCAAGTTACTTTTCTCAGGGCTACATCAAGGAAGGCATTTGCATACAGGCTTCTACTTCTGAAATAAAGGCTGAGTTCTTAGACATAAACAGCAGTAGAGACTAGAAACGGTAATATCAACTGTTGAGTATCTCTTATTCCACACACTTCCAAATGCTTCTCTGAGTCTACAAGCAGCCTGTGTAACTTGGCAAAGATATAAGAAAGGCAAGTAGCTCCTGTGAGCAGGTCACTGAGCGTGCCGAAATCCTGCTTCTAACAAGAAGGATCAAGCGTTCCAAGGCACCCTGCACAGTGCCAGCAGAGCTGGATTCTGAGATTCCTTGGACACTACCTGGGAAATTCTCGGCGTTTGTTTCCTCATTTGCCAAACAAAACATTAGAACTAACCAGACTGTAAAGTCTACTTTCTGACACCAATACCGTAATTCTAAGGATCAAAATATTACCTGCTCTTACTATTCTGAAAATATGATACTCCCAACTGATACTTTAAAAGATCCTACCACACTTTAGGTTTCTTTTAAAACTTCATTTCAGCCTCAGTGGTGTTTATAAACTCTTACACATTCTCATCAGAAATGATTGTCATTTCCCATTTATCCATCCTCCCTACAGCAACAGGATTCTTACCCTTCTTTCATGAGCCATAAGAGTGTGGGATGGGCAGCTGAGCATTTCTCAATTGTCCTCCAACAGGGCCTGTAGCACCGAGGTCTGCTTGTCTTTTTATCTTTTTTAACTTAAACCAACATTGCGAAACTTGGGACCTCAACACATAAAGTGGCATCAGCTAACATTTAAGGGTGGGAGGTGGGATTCCTTATCATCTCTAGTTATTTTAACCTAAGTAATTTGTGACTTTCTAGAAGAAGAAGAAAAGGAGGAAGAGGAGGAGGAGGAGAAAAGGAGGAGGAGAAGAGGAGGAGGAGGAGGGGAGGAGGAGGAGGAGGAGAACAAGGAGGAGGAAGAGGAGGAGGAGGAGGAGGAAGCAGCTTGTAAGGCAATGTGGCCACTGGAGGGGCCTGGGAATATGGCTGGTGTAAGAGGATCTGATGTCTGCCAACTCAGAAATTTTTAACCGTTAAACACAGTCATTGGCAACCTTAGTACTAATACAAAAACACCCTAGTTTAGGTCTTAGACCCCTCAGAGCTCTAATAACCTAACTCAGATCCAAGACGACTCCAGCAACAGAAAGCTAAGTAGATTTTAGGCTTTCAGTCTTGGGAGTCTAAGAAGAAAGCCCTTTTGGGGGAGGATTGCCAAGTTTTGTTTAAAAAATGAACTTAAGGAACCAGATTATCTAGACATTCTTCTAGAGACGCTTCCATTAAGACAGCAGACCTTCTGGATGGAGGCCTGGCTGTTTTAGAGCCTTGGACCAGCAAGACCTCAGGAGAGAACACCAGTGTGTAAGTGAGCACATTCTGCTGGGCGGTCCCATTGACCAGACTAAAGTGTACATCTGGTCTTTCACATCTTAACCCACAAACGATTCCAATTAAGTTAGATTAGCCCCATACCCAACACACTAGTGTTCAAACCCTCCCAACAACAGCAATTATACTGGTAGAACTAATCCCTCCTTTCCTTCTATCTAGAACACATTCTGTATCCTTTTAATCATTCAAGAAAGAGCTCCAGAAAACTTACCCCAAATAAACTCAACTCTTTCCTATTTGGCAAAGCCTCTGTCCTCTAACGATTTGGCAATGAAGTACAGCTACTGTGTGCACACTTATCCTTGAACACTTTTAGGATACTCAAGAAAGGAACTAAATCTCACTTTCTGGTGCAAGAAGAAGCAGAAACAAAGTGTAAACAAGGACTAGAGGGGAAAGACTTGTTGCCAGAGTGTCCGTTCACAGGCTGTCATCTGACTCACTGATTCTGCACAATGAAACCAAATCACTCACCAGTTTTTAACATCTCTTAAATCTGGATGTATCTGACAACCAATGGCTCATCACAACCATTTCTCCTGTTAGTAACAGGCAGGACATGGCTGCATTTCACAAACCACGCTCTCTCAGATTCATTGCAATATGCTCCTATTTTCATGTGACTGGAAACATTGCTTGAGAAGTCTTTTCATTTGGATGATTGGTTTTTGTCTGTTTTGTTTTCTAGACAGGGTTATTCTGTGTGACAGCTCTGGCTGTCTTGGCACTCTGCAGACCAGGCTGGCCTCAAACTCGCAAAGATCCACCTGCCTCTGCCTCCAGAGTGGGATTACAAGTGTGAACCATCACACCCGGTGAGAAATCGTTTTTTAAAAGGACTATTATACAAGCATGAATGGATTAGCGAGACTACAAACAGGACGTGAACGATTCCAAGGTTGTCCTGACATACTTAACACAGAGACTTTGGACGCAGCAATAATTCTCAAGAGTCAGCATTACTGAAAAATAGCAACCCTGGGAGATTAGTTCTCAGAAACTGTGGTGTTCATAGAGCCTAGCTAGCAATTACTAGTGAAAAACACATTGGTGGCGAAAGTGCCTGCCAACCCTCAGGTTCTATGCACCCACAGGGTCATGCAAACTCTGGTCGCTGAAACCCCCTTTCCGTTGGCCCTACCACACAACGGACCAGTTAACTCCAAGTTGGTACAGGGGATAGCCTCTTCAACCCTAGCGCTCACTCTCCCAGCAGACCTCTTCTTCACCCTTGGCTCCAAGGAAGGGCCAGCCTAGACGCCACCTCCACCCCGCCACTTGCCACCGTAGAGGCTAGACTATGTTCCCGGGTCTGCAGGACGCCCTACCCAGAATCTGGCCTCGACCGATCCACCGCCCAATCGGACAAAGTCCCCTCCACCCCAGAGAGCTGCCACTGGGGTCTGGCCCCGTGGTTTCCTCGGCTCTCCCGAGGGCCCGCCTGGAAGAGCCTTGCTACGGCCTGAGGCAGGACGTGGAGCCCGAGAGCTGCGAAAAGCTGGAGGAGAGAGTCCCGGCACGACTCACGGAGGAAGGTGCGCGACAGCAGGCGGGCGGCTGCGAGGCCGTTGCTGCCGGAGACCATGATCGCGGTGACAGCAGCAGCAGCTAGGGCTGCGGTCATCCCCCAATGACACTCCCAGGCCCCCGGAACCTAGCTAGCAAACCGCTTTGCTCGCCGAGAAAGGTGTCCAGAATAGGAGCCTGAATAAATTTGCTCTCCTCTCAGACACCGATGGTCACAGAAGGAAAAGAAAAAGAAGAATGCGGTTGGAAAAGCAGATAATAGTTCAGTTTCTCTCGAAATTTGGATTTAGGTAACCGTAAGCATAACGGCAACGTTGAGAACACCCCATGCGAGGCCCGGTCGGCGCGTGGGATTGTGGGAAATGTATTTTTTGGGTTGGAGGCATGCGGAAAGGGAAGCGGTAGATGTTCTGGCGTGGGCACAGAATGACCACAGGGACAGGGAAGCACCACCACAATGCCATGTCCCAAACCGTGGACCTACACCTCGGTTTTCCTCGACGGTTACAGAGGAGATAATACCTCCCATGCCTTTCTTTTAAGAATCCGAAAATTAATCCTGGTAATAGAGGCCGAATGCGCACGCACTAGTGGCCGGGGAAGAGAGAACGAAAGGAGACTAAAGACTTAAGCTTTTAAAGACTTTAGCTGAGAGTTTCCTGAAGCAGGAATCTCTTAGTTCAACAAACCGACTCACTACCTTTGCCTAGTGTTAAATGTTAAAATCCCGAGGACTGCAATTCGAGATAAAATTGTGAATTTTGCCCCACTGGGAAAAAACTATTCACTCCACTTTCAAAAAACCTTAGTAAGACCTGGAGCCAAAACACAAGGATTTCCTACGTAACACCGCGTTCCTAAAGTTCCCTATCATTATCATTAATAAAGCTATTCTAGTTCACTAAGAACGTCATTGTAATTTGCACTAATCTCTGGCTGAGCATGCCTACAAGCCCCTTCCTTGTCTTGTAAATCCTGTCCTTGTGATGAAGTTAAATATTATCATTGCTTTCCAAATAAGTTCAGTATGAAGACTAATTTTAAATAGCAAAATTTTCACTGAGACTTTACTTAATAATTTAAATTTTTGCTTCATTTAGTTAACAATGTATATTTTAAAATATTCATTTTGTATATAGGTATATATGCATAAATTATATAAAAATCGCTGATTTTTTTTTAGAACATCATGTATGAGCATTGCATCTACATCACTCTGGCCCTCCCCCAGCCCTGAAATTCCCCCAGTATTACCCCTCCCAAATTCATGACCTCATTCATTACTATTGCTACATACATAAGTGTATAATTACATAGCCCTACTGAGTCCATTTAGCATTGCTGATATGCACGTGTGTTCAAGGCTGACCACTTGGGATTGGATAACCATGCAGGAACATATCCCTGAAGAAAATAAAGCTTCCTTTCTTAGCAGCCATTGGGCAATCATTGTAGCTCTTCATCTAAGGGTGGGACCTTGACTTTAATAAATCTGAATTTCCATGAAGGCACCAATTTTAGTTTATTTTGTACACTGAGGTATACATCCCTAGCACCTAGAGCAATTCATCACACATGCACATAGAAAAGTTTATTGTGTGCTGATATATATAAGGAAAATAGTGTGCACATTATTTATTGACTCCACAACGTTTGATGGACCTAAAGATACGTCAAGCCCGTGTAAGAACTATGCCACACCACAATTCTGTACTTCATAATGGGGAGGGAGCAGTACACAAGACAGTGACTATAATACTCTTTATACATAGACTGAGTGTTGGACTCATAAGTGGATTCATATTCTAGATCTGCCACTGGGATTCTGGTTTTCTCAGTGAGACCGGGATCAAATTTCCATCTCATAAGAATGTAAGTGGTAAGTATAGTACAACAAGCTCTTAGGACTTGTAAGCACGCAACAGGTGGAACTGAGTTCTTACTAAGGATAAGATTGTAGCATGATGCTCCAAGCGTGGTCACTGGTGTGAACAGGTGTTTGTAGAACAGGACAGTCCCATTTGTCTTAGAACTTTGACTGAAGTCCTAAAACTTAGGGCCACAGGCTACTTGAGGTATTGCCATAGCCAACTAGGACTATCCTGGAGCCTCCTCTCTACAGAGTTAATAAGTGCCCAAGCTTGTCTTTGAATTCCCGCTCGCGTGGCAGAGCCCACGCAAGTGGGAACAAAAGACTGGAATTCACTGATGGAAGGGACTGATTCTGCTGGGTCTTGGGCTTAGTGTTTCCATTTCTTCCTTTCCCAGCCAAGCTGATGAGAGAAGGCTTTCACCTAAAGATTAGCACTGAATTTCAGGCTGCATTTGTACAAAGCTGCAGGAACTCAAGAGCCCTCCTCGGCTCTTCATCTAAGAATACCTGGGGAAAGCTGAATTTGAGGAATGTGATGGCTGTTCTTGGTTGTCAACTGGACTACATCTGGAATTACCCTGGTGGCTAGGTGCACCTGTAAAGAGCTTTTTCCTCATTAAATCATGTGAACTAGAAAGACCCACTGTTAATCTGGATCTTTTGAGGTGGGACAATACACCTTTAATCTGGGCCATCCTTACGGTGGCAGCATGTATAAAGGACACAGAAGATGGAAGCCTGTTCTCTTTGCCTGCTTGGTCCTGCTCTTACGGGCAAGTCCATTCCTTCATTGGCATTAAAGACAACTTCTTAAGGATTCTGGCATACAATAAAGACCACCTGCGACATCCAGCCTCGTGGACTAAATAACTACTGGATTCTGGGCCTTCTGTTAATGAATATATGTGTGTATGCATGTGTATATGTATACATAATATACAAATACAAAATGTATGTGTGTGTATGCATGTATTCTATCGGTTCTGTTCCTCTGGAGCAGTGGTTCTCAACCTTCCTAGTGCTGTAACCCTTTAATACAGTTTTTCATGTTGTGGTGACCACTAACCATAAAACTATTTTTGTTTATCCTTCATAATTCTACTAGTATAAATCATAATGTAAAAATATAATATTTCCAGTGATCTTAAGTGACCCCTGTGAAAGGATTGACAGACCCCACCCCCAAGAGGTCGTGACCCACAGGTTGAGAACCACTGCTGTAGCGAGCCCTGACTGAGAAGTGGTTCTACAGCTTCCAAACTCTAATGATGAATTTTTGAAGTATCAGGAGGAGGCATTCCAACTTGCCAATGCCTACTGTTACTGAAGCCTCTCTCTTAGAAGCTTCGAAAGTATTGAAAACCTATGATGTGAACTATTTGGCAAACTATGACAAACACATTTGATTAGCCCGATTCACCAAATGTGAGAGGCAACGGATTTAGTAACTCTGTATATAAAACAATTTGTGGAAAACATGGGAAAATGGTGCTGCAGATTAGTTACTTCTAGCATCTCTGCATAAACTGGGAAAGAAAAATAATGCACTCTGTGATTAAAAAAAAATTAACCAACTTCTAGCATCTCATAATACAGTGAAGGACAATGAATTCGGTGATAAAATTAACCGACTCCAGATGCAAATAAACAGCCTAAAGGTTTCTAAGTGTGCCCTAAAAGAGGATCTTCTCTCTAGCAGCCACAGAGCTCAAAATATCAAAAATCAATCCAAAACCCTCATTATAAGGCTGGCTGAATTACAGCAAAAATTCAAGTCCAAGGCTGGGATGTCTCTGTGGTTAAACTGAGGGCATTAGTTGGTATGGAACAGGGTCCTGTAACTTGGAATGGGGATGTGTGGGAGGACCCCACCGAAGCTGAGAACTTTGAACCCTCAGGTGCTCAAGGGTTTATGTCACCTGAAGAAGTCTCTCTACCCCTTGTAGAAGATGTACTCACACCCCATCCCCTGAAATGTTGCCTTTTCTGCCTTTATTGTCTGCTAAGCAAGCAGTGACTTTCTCTGAAGGAAATGCCAGGCAAGACAATATTGATGCCCCTCATGGCCCACCAATAGTTAGCTGTCTCTAGACCTATAACCAGGCTAAGACATCATCTAGAAGAGAGATAGAAAGTGTAGGCCATGAGGAGGTGCGCCACACACTAAAGAGCTGAATGAGTTTGCTCATTTCTTCAAGCAGAAGTCTGGGAAATATGTGTGGGAATGGATGTTACGGGTATGAGATAATGCTGGAAGGAATATAAAACAGGATCCAACTGGGATTATTGCTATTGGACCACTGAGTGAAGATAGAGCTTCAGCGTTAGGAAGATGGGTCTGGGGATGGCTTTTGTCGCAAGTACAGTGACAGAGAAAGACAGAATCAAAGAACAATTCCAAGAGAGAATCAGCTAAGTCTACACTGATTTGAGTTCTCTCTCCACTCCCTCCACTTCTCAGCATATATAGTCACCTTCTTAACTATGAGGATTTGAGAGAAAAAAAAACACAACAAAGTTTATGAGCAGAAAATATTATTTTGAAATAACAGATTTACAGGAAGCAAAACAATAGATTTCAGGAAAAGTCATGAATTCCCAGGAGGCGGGACTTGTCCTCATACAACCACTGACGGGTGCTGAATGTCCCAGGGTCATACTTGGCCAACTCTGACACCTCAGCACCCTTTGCCCAGGGATGGAGTGGGGGAGGGGAAGACAGCACGACAGCTCATAGCTGTCTAGTGAAAGGCCAGCCAGTGCCGACACTTTTGCAGGAAGCTTCATCATTTCTAGTGGGAGCCAAGTCTGTGCTGCCAGCCCCTCCTCCATCTTTTCTCCCATTCCTCTTGTGGCAAGAATTGGTTGACCTGGGGCTGACTCTGCTGGAATGAAAGACAACTTGATCAGGACATTGAAGAAGGGATCTGCTCAGTCCTCTGGGCTCTGGGTTGGCACCATGTTATTGGAGCTAGTGTGAGTATGGTACCAAGAAAAGATGGAACAAGACTGGGCAGGGCCATGCTGCAAGCTGCTGCCACAGGACAGTGCCCGACACTGTGTGGACAGAAATCCCCTTCCCGGCATGAGCTGTCCATCTTGCCAAACCTGATGCCTCTTAAGTGGCCTGGTTTAGAGTTTCATGCCCAGAGTGGGTCCTAATACAGCATCTATTTATTCATCCCACTAAATAAGCATCCTCCGCGGGATTTTCTACACCTCACACTAGCACCACCCTTGCCATCTGCAGGACTTGAGAATGTAAATGTACCCTGACTTCTCTCTAGATTCTGACTTCCAGATTTATATTGCAATGAAATGAAGACAAAAACCTGAGTACTTGACATCCTCTTTAATGTCTCCCCCAAATGTGGGGGAGTGGAACTGGGAGGAGTGGAGGGAGGGGAAACTGTGCTAGGGATCCATTAAAAATAAGAAAATAAAATTAAAAAATAATAACGCAAGGCAAACATGCGATGGAGGTGAAACTTTTATCAGAATTCCTGAGTATAACTTTGTAAAGGTATAGGAGAAAGAAAAAGTAGGGGTGGGACCCCCAAGGCCAAGTTCTCAGCACAAGAGAGATTCCTTTGCCCCAGAGGGACAGAGCACAGGGAATAAGAGACAAACACAGGAGATAGAGGACAAGTGAGAAGGGGAGAGAAATAAGGGAAAGGGGACAGGGATATCTGTTCCTGAGGGAACACAGGCCTGCCTCTGGATAGAGGGGAGGCAGACTTGGCAAATGGAAGTTTCTAATGGTGAAAGAGACAGAACACCCCCCTCCCAGCCCCCCTCCACATCACCCACCCCCACCCCTCCCCCCACCCCCACCCCAGCATTTAGCTGATCATGCTAATTAGGTGAGCCAAAAGGGGGCTTTGGGTTGCTGGATTTCAGTACTTTAAAAGCTGGACCTTGGTAGTCTGCCTCAGGAGGAGAGATTGGCCAAATATGGAAAAGGACCTTGGGGGCTAGCTTTAGGAATGTAATCTAAAGATTTCTGGCAAGGCAGAAGGAACTGGGGAGAAGGGCAAGGCCTGCCAGAGCCATGCTCAAGTAGGCTAGTGTCCCTTCAACAGGTGAATGTCTTCAGCTTGTCCACTGTGTGCATTCTGATGACTACACTGATAGGAAATATTACAACATTATATATTTTAATATACTTATATATACATATGTTTGTAGTTTGTAAGAACTGTCAGTGTAATTGATATAAAGTAATTTAAGTTAGTAGATTTAAAGTACAGAAACCAACTATCAATGGATAACAAAATAAAAATGTAACTTCACTCACCTGTCAGGCGTGAATGTTGAATGTCCCTAATTATAGAAGTTGGGAAACTGAGGCAGGAAGCTTATGAGTTTAAGAGCAGCCTAAGCTACAAAGGAAGAACCCCTATATCTCTGCCTATCTCTACACACACACACACACACACACACACACACACACACACCTCCAGTCACTGAAGAACAAAATGTTTGAGCTACTAAACTAAGGTTTTTAAAAGAGGCTAAAGCTGGCCCGGCTGCTGCATCCTGGAACCCCAGTGAGCACGGGGGTAGAGTGGAAAGTAAGGTCCGGAAAGCCTTGTACAAAGCCTCACAAAATGAGCATATGAAAAAGTTGGCAAGGAGAACAGCTGGAGCACACACACAAGACCAACTAAAACTGGCTCAAACCGCTGGCACTTGTGCAGAGGCACCCAGAGGGGATGAAGGTGACCTGTGGCTCATTGTGATACTAAAATACACAAACCTAGTGGAAATTTAAGTGGCTAATGAGACCTGTGATGAGCGAAATTACATGTAGAACTACATATAACTGACAGAGCATGCTCAGAAAACTCCACACTGCAAACAAGCTCCAAAGTTCAAGATAGGTAACATAAAAGCCCAGTCCTTTGTGTGGCAGAGCCATTAAAGCCAGTGAACTCACTCTCTTGGCCCGTTTCTTCTCTTGCAATGCACAACCTTTCTTTGTTGTCTTGTTTGTTTGTTTTTGTTGCTCTTAGTTGTTCCTTTTTTGTTGTTGTTGTTTTCGAGAGAGGGTTTCTCCCTGGCTGTCCTAGAACTTGCTCTGTAGACCAGGCTGGCCTCAAATTCAGAGATCCTCCAGCCTCTGCCTCCCTAGTGCTGAGATTAAAGGCATGTGTCACCCTGACCAGCTTCTTTTCTAATTTTTAAAGAAAGACTTTAACTTTAATTTTTAATTATGTGTGTATGTGGATTGGTGCACGTGAGTGCAATGTCTGTGTAAGCCATTAGAGAGTCCCTGAATCTGGAGTTTTGGGTAGTTACAAGTCTTCCAATGAGGCTGATGGAAACCAAACTAGGGTCCTCTATGAGAGCAGCAAGTACTCTGAGCAGCTGAGCCATCTCTCCACAGCCCCATTATATCTTTTCTCAACAGCTTCCCTTACTTTGCTACTATCTACCTATTTTCCTGTCTCTGTCCAATTCTTTATTCTGGGACACAAGAACCTGGAACTTCCAGGGGTGCTTTCTGAACCCTGGCTATCAGTGGCAGTCACCAGTGAATGAAAATGAGGACAAGATTGCTTTAAAGTATAGTTGAGGAGAAGGGTTTTAACTGTAGATATCAGAGACAGAGGCATCGGGAAGAGTCCAGAGCAGGAAGAGAAAATAGCAGACTGAACACAGCCAGCAATCTGAACCTGCCATGAGAGGAGAGAATGAGAGGAAGAGGAAAAGAGAGAAGGCAAGGAGACAGACACGAGAAGCGGGGGGGACCAAGAGAATGCTTTGTCAAAATGTCAGGGTTATATAGGGAGAAGCTGGGAGATGAGAAGCTAAGCCCCTGGGCTCGAGAGGTTTAGGGTAGCATGCCTGGTGGAGTCACAGGTACTGAGTGAGCCTAGCCAGTGTGGACTTTAGCATGCCAATAGGCACCCCAGTTAGCCATTTGTCCAGTTTCTTTGAGGGGTTACAACCAGCACTTGGGAGGCTAAGGTTGGAGGAAGGTCACCAATTCAGACCAGTCTGGGGTACATAGTAAATCCCAAACCACTGTGGATACATATCTTGTTTCAAAACTAACTTTTGTTTTGTATTTTGTTTGTTTTAAGTTATCACTGTGATTTTACATAACAGTACCAGTTTTGGGTGAGAAAGTGGAAAATCCTTACCTCGGTGACCGGCTATTAGCCCTTCCCTTTCTTTACCTCAAATCCCCTTTTCTCTCCCATGAGCCCTCACACAGCTCCAATGCCCCTCAAGCTTGTCAAACATCTTAATATTTCCAAAATTCTGTACTGTTAAGTACAAAATAATGAGGGTGCCAATGACTTGCGAGGCCACTAGTAAACAGCAAGGTGACAAAATAAATTTGAATCATCAATTTCTTGAAATCCGCCCCCCTCCAGCTTTAAGCACTCCAGATCCACTGACTGTCAGGCTGCCTGTGACTTCAAATGGCCCCATGTTTATTTCAACTCCTGCTGCCTGGATCCCCTTAGAGAAAGAGGAAGGAGACCGGCTTCCTGCCTTCACTGCCTTACCATCCTGGGCAGAAATGTCAGGAAGCGAGCCTCCAGAGAAGAGAGGTGCCAAGGTCAAGGTATTGAGGGAAATTATGCTGTCTGCTGGTTAATAGTTAACTCGTTTACCCCTTTATTGCCCAC
This sequence comes from Neodon shergylaensis, assembly GCA_025134845.1. Classification (NCBI taxonomy): domain Eukaryota; kingdom Metazoa; phylum Chordata; class Mammalia; order Rodentia; family Cricetidae; genus Neodon; species Neodon shergylaensis. The sequence goes on from JABTXL010009180.1 coordinate 1,043,686, forward strand.
AAAACTTGGCAACCTCCTGGGTCTACATGGCTGTTTGCTTTTCCCATGGTGAGAAAGAAGGGGTTTTCTTTCCCTATGAACACAGTTGACAAACAGAATTCTGAGTAGAGCAAGAGAGGCGCTCAGCAGAAGAAGGCTGTTCTATGTGTAACCATGCCAGCAGGGACAGAAATATTCTGGACAGACACTTGCCTCCACCCTTCTTTGCATTGAGACAAGAAGCCCCCAGGAAACCAAAATTTCCCCTGGAATCTAGTGCTGGGAGAAGGAAAAGGCTGAAGGCCCATGCCAGCCAGAGAGGGTGACTGTCTTCCAGAAAGACACTTTGTAGGGTTCTGACTTAGAGTGCCATGCTAGAGAGACCGGAGCCCAGATGGTTGGGGTGGGACTGCACCTTGACCAGGACTGCTGAGTTATCTTAGCTAGCTGCCTCCTATCAAAAGTCAAGTCTCATGATGAGACTCGGAATATGGACTTGTGGAATCCAGGACTTCTTTCTTCTTCTGGAAGTAGTCACATTGACTAAATCTCGCCTTCTATGGTTTACTTTCTCTCATCCATTTAACTCACCTACAGACGATGAATGGTCAAGTCTAGCTTGCTAGGGCCTCCCAGATGACCCCCAGTTCTGACGGCTATGTTTATTCTGAAATTTCTAGAAAAAGTTCTGCAAAAGTATTGTATATAGACAATATACAGGATGCTTAGGAGGGAGAGGAACTCAAAGAAGAAAGACAAGGGAAGAATAATATTGTCCTCAAGTACTTTAGCAGAGATCGTGGGAGCACTGCAGAACAGAGTTGATGGCTCTGCTGAAGATGGAATTTCTTACGGTAAAAGTCTTCCAATGGGGTCATAAAGTAACTCACATCCTGTAGCTGGGAGTCATAAGAAAGGAGAAGCCCACCCGCTGGGCACCATTGCTACCTTGTGTATGCTGTATACCCTTCTTGTTTTCCTGTGACAGTCCTTCTTAAAACTTAACATTCAGTGAGCTGCTTGCGAAATATGACACTGGCTGATTCAGGAGGTTGGGGGCAGGACGTTCGAGTCTGTGTATCTAACAAGATCCAGATGACGCCAATGCTCCTGGCCCACAAATCACACCGTGAAGAGCAAGGACCTAAGCCAGAGGTACCGGGACTTGATTGCACATTGGAATCACCTGAGGGACAGGGAATCTTTTTCTTTCCAAAAAATTCCCAGAATACAATTACCCAAGACTGACCATGGATTATCAGTTTTATATATTTTAACAATGTCTAAACACTGTATTGGAAATACAATAATAACTATTGGTTTTCATAAGTTCTGAGACACTAACTTCTCAAGTCTTTTACAAAATCTACCAATCAGATCCACAATTCCAAGCTCATCTAGTAATATATTGTTTGACCACAAGATGTCGCCAAAGGAACAAAATACTCATCACAAACCCCTTGCAAAGTTAAGCCAGGCACCTTCCCACTTTCAAAGCTAAGAGCAGCTAATTTTAAGAGGCCACGTTTCCAGTTCTGAGGAAGAACAGATCAAAGACTCCTCCGAGAATTGATCATTCATATATATATATATATATAAACAAATAGGAACACGATTTCAAGCAGTTCACAGGACCTGAAATTTAAGTCCTCCGTTGCCTTTATACGACACCTTTGTTCTATCCTTCTCAACAGCTGACTGTAGCCCCTGCTTCATCAGGAGAATATACTCTGGCCCTAAATCTTCCAATTTGCTCAGTTCACCTGCTGTTTTCCTTTTATCTTCATAGAACAGAGACATTCTTTTAAAAGTGTTCAAATTTTATTTATTTTGCGTATGTATGCGGGGAGGATAACTTACAGAAGTTGGTTCTCTCCTTCCCATGAGTGGGTTTGGGTTGTCAGGCTTGGCGGCAAGCCTGCTTAACCACCAGACCATCTCCTGGGCCTGATACCATTCTTTTCACTGAAGATTAATTATGTTGCTCCTAATCCATTCCACCCTGGCCTCTGCCAAAGTTTGTACTTTCTTGTGCCAATTTTACACCTAGTCACTTTTCTGGTTGTTAAAATAGCATAAGGTCTTTGTTTCTTATTTTATTTTTGAAACCTCAGGAACCTGTGCTTGTGGCATACAATCGAGGTCAGTCCAGCAACAGGTTCAGCTTTTATTGGACGTGTTAGAAGGTTTAGTCCAAAAGACTAAAGACAGTGTCACCTTCAGACTCCTCGGAGTCTTCCTTCTTTGCTCCCACCTTCTCCTCAGCTGGGGCAGCAGCGGTGGAGCAGGCAGGCTGCCTTATGGCATGGCTTCAGCTGCTGGAGCGGGCCCATCAGGCCCTACACCGCAGATGAAGCTCCCAATGTTGACACTGGCCAAGACCTTGGCAAACAAGTCAGGTCATAAAGTTCAGCATTGACACCAGCTACTCTGATGAGGGCACTGATCTTATCCTCCGAGACATCACCTTGTCCTCGTCATGCTCGTGCAGGATAAGGGGGGAACGCAGAGAATTCAAAGATGAAGGCCATGTGACCGACTGCCCTCACAGTGCCGGTCACAGGATGAAGACTTCACCCCAACGCGGCCTTAGCTTCCTCAGAAATGATCAATCGAGCACCTTGGTGGCAGCTGAGGAGAGGTCTTTGTTTTAAAATACGTACCAATTATCCTCTGGTTTCTCTTTAGATCGTATAAATTTTTTGCCTTTTACTAAAATACGTACCAACAAAGGCTATCATATAGATATATCTCAGGAACATTCAAGGCTTTCTTCCATATACTTCCTGAGTTTATATGTCATCAGTACTTACAAAAGTAAAGTCTTATTTGTGTGTGAGCACACGCGTGTGTGTGTGTGAGTGTGTGTGTGTGTGCTCGCGCACACACACACGTACCATGGCTGTTATTTTTGAGGCACTGTCCCCCTTGGAGGAATGATCTCTCTCTCACTGGCTCACTGGTTAAGCTAGGCTGACTGGCCAGAGAATCCCAGGGATCTTCCTGCCTCTGCCTTCCCAACACAAGGATTACAAGGGATTCTCCTCTCCCAAAGCAGCTTTGGGTCAGAGTGTTTTGTCACAGCAACAGAGAGTGACTAGAGCCCAGAGACTCAGGTCTGAAGAGATGTGGGGAGCAGAAGGTACAAGTGAGATCAAGTGCATTCAGTCTGCAGGGACCCGGTCAGAACACAGCACCTGCCCCACTACTGGTTTGGTTTTGTTTTTCACGAGCAAGGGGTATTTTAAGTTTATTCTCACTTGCACAGCCACCACCACTGCCTACTTCTAAGACGTTTTCACCACACGAGTGGAAATTCCACACCAAGATGGCACTCCTAACCTTTGAGCCATCTCTCTGTCCCCAGTCATACATATTACAACAATACAATTGACAGAACTCATAGTTTAGTGTTCTACTTTCAGCCACAGACAAGCATACAGATTTCTAGGCTTCTGCAAACCTAGTAGATAGAATCTGAAAGTGGCATCCGAAGCAGCAGATCTGCAATGTCTCTGTGGGTGATTCTGCTTAAGAACCACATCTGCGGGTAAGAGAAAAAAAAAGTGATCATAAAGTTAGAGAATTAAATAATCAGGCCAGGGAGCAATTCACATAAAATGTCTTAGTTACCATTACTGTTGCTGGGTTGAAACCATGACCAAAAGCAACTTATTTGGCTTATGTTTCCCTATTACTGTTCATCACTGGAGGAAGTCAGGACAGGCACTCAAGAAGGGAAGGAATCTGGAGGCAGGAGCTGCTGCAGAGGCCATGGAGGAGTGCTGCTTACTGGCTTGCTAACCTTGGCTTGCTCAGCCTGTTTCCTTATAGAACCCAGGGTTACCAGCCTGGGATGGCCCCACCCACAATGGACTGGACCCTCGCGTATCAATCACTAATTAAGAAAATGCCCTACGGCTGGATCTTATGTAAGCATTTTCTCAGTCGAGTTTCCCTCCTCTCAGATGACTTTAGATTGTGTCAAGTTGACATAGAACTACCCAGTACAGTGATTATGTTTTTCCTGAGGCAGGGGATCACCAGAGGAGGAGGCTGGCATATTATCTCAGTTGGCAATGTGCTTACCCTGCGAGCGTGAGGAAGGACTTGAGTTCAATGCCTAGAATCCCTCGAAGCAGAAACCATGGAGGAGCACTTCCTGCTGGCCTGATTAGATTCAAGATTCTCTGGCTTTCTTACAAAGCCTGGGACCACCTGTACAGGGGATGGTGTCGCCCACCATCCTGGGCCCTGTTGCATCAATTAACACTCAAGACATTCTCTCTCCACTGACACACTCACAGGCCAATCGATCTGGGTAGTCCCTCAACTGAGACTCTCTTCTCAGATGACTGTGTCAGGTGGTTGTGCCAAGTTGACAGTTAAAACTAGATAGCACACCCTGGGTATTTTCTAAAAATCTCATTTAGCAACTCAAAAAAAGAAAGAAAAAAAAAAAAAACAAAACAAAAAACCAGCTAGTTTTTTTTTGAGGGGGGGATGGGTAGGTAGAAATGAGGAAATGTTGACCGACAGGTATCAGGCTGCCCTTAGGTCTGAGAAATAAGGTCTCACACATATTTCATATTTATTTTATATAGTTTTAAAAGCTGAAAGAAAGTGTAGGAAACACTTACACAAACGGCAGCTGTTGCTGCAGCTGCTCCGTACCTCTTTCAGGACTCTGGCAGCCACAGGTTTGCCCACGGTGCCCACCAATACATAGATGTATTTTTTCTGGCTCAACCATGATTAAGAAGACACAGCCACATGTGCCTGATTTCTTAAAAGCCATAAAGAGGATTTGAAGGCAGAGCCGAGAATGGGAGTTGAGCGCACCGACTGAGTGCCACACCGATCTCCTCTCCGCTCTCTTCGCCTCGCTCTCGTGGCCTGTCCACCCCGTCCAGCATCTCGCCAGCCACCACTAAGAACACCTTCCACCATGGCCACCTCAGCAAGTTCCCACCTGAACAAAAGCATCAAGCAAATGTACATGTCCCTGCCCCAGGGTGAGAAAGTCCAGGCCATATATATCTGGGTTGATGGGATCGGCGAAGGGCTGTGCTGTGAAGGAATCCGCATGAGAGATCATCTCTGGGTGGCCCGTTTCATCTTGCATCGTGTATGTGAAGACTTCGGGGTGATAGCAACCTTTGATCCCAAGCCCATCCCTGGGAACTGGAACGGTGCCGGCTGCCATACTAACTTTAGCACCAAGGCCATGCGGGAGGAGAACGGTCTGAAGTACATTGAGGAGGCCATTGAGAAACTAAGCAAGCGGCACCAGTACCACATTCGCACCTACGATCCCAAGGGGGGCCTGGACAATGCCCGGCGCCTGACTGGATTCCATGAAACCTCCAACATCAACGACTTTTCTGCTGGCGTTGTCAACCGCAGTGCCAGCATCCGCATTCCCCGGACTGTCGGCCAGGAGAAGAGGGGCTACTTTGAAGACCGTCGCCCTTCTGCCCACTGTGACCCCTTTGTCGTGACAGAGGCCATTGTCTGCACTTGCCTTCTCAACGAGACTGGCGATGAGCCGTTCCAATACAAGAACTAAGTGGACTAGGCTTTGAGTGATCCTGAGCCCTTCCTAATCATCCCACTCCAACTCTTTCCTGTCCCAGCTCTGCCCCCACTGTAACTCAAAGGATGGAATATCAAGGTCTTTTTATTCCTCATGCCCAGTTAATCTTGCTTTCATTGGTCAGAATAGAGGGGTCAAGTTCTTAATCTCTACACACCCATCCCTCATCTTTTTTTTCTATCTAGCTTTTTAGTGGTGGGGGGAAGGGAAGGTAACCACTGCTTCATCTCATCAGGAATGCATGTCCAGTAGGCATAGCTGTCACAGAGCGGGTATATTTGTGAGAGGAGGAATTTTTCTTCAGGATAGTTGAAAGCACGGGTCCACTGCTTGGATTGACGTTAGTTCTTCAGGTAAAATCGACTTTCTGTTCCCAGTGGAAGCTAGGTGAGGAGCAGTTGGAGGGTGCTCCCTTGTACTGTGTTTCCCTTGCTTGGGGGAGTTTATGCCCTCCACGAAGACAGCTCAGTGTGTCGCCTGATGGACAGGACAGCCCTGCTGTAACAGAAGAGAAGGTCCTTAGTTCTTGGTCCTCCATTTATAACAAAGAGCAGAGTAGTATTTTTATATTTAAATGTAAAAACAAAAAAGTTATATATATGGATGTGTGGATATATGTGTCTTTCTAATTGAGAAAACCACCCTCATCCCTGGGTTTGCCGAGTCTAAGTGAAGAGCTTGGTTGGAAGGAAGGATCTCTTGAGCAGGGTTGAGGATGAAGTACCAGGAATGCTGGTTCTCTGGGGCTCGGCTTCTTCATTACTACATAGGTTTTCCCTGCCAACTCTGCAGGAGCAGATGCTGGACAGGTAGCAGGTGGGATGCCAGTGTTTGCCACCACCTGATCCCATGCTTAGGCTAAGATGCATATATATCCACACACGAGTTAGAGGTATGAGTTGGCTGGTCAACTTGAACATTGTTACTGACGGGGGGTGGGTGGGGATTATTTCTTGGTGGGACTAGCATGTCACTAAAGCAGGCCTTTTGATATATTAAATTTTGTAAAGCAAAACAAGTTCAGCTTCCAATCAACTCTGTAGGGTAGGGTTTCTAACTTTGCAGAACTGCCTGTTTGCGTCAGTGTCTCCTTCCAGTTTGCTATGGGAGGAACTGAGGACAGGCCTGGAGTTAAAACATTTGTCATGTTGTATCCTAGTGTCTTCTCTCCCAGCAGAATATTCCTTCCCTCCTTAGGAATCCTATGGAGTTTTGTTTTTTCCTTTTATAATAAACATACCCTACCTCCACCCCCCCCCCAAAAAAAGGATTTGAAGATGAAGATATTGCAGCCAGTGAGGGGGCTGGGAAGTGAATGGCAGAAAATATACCTCAAAAGCCGGCTAGCCACAGGATACCCCCGTCCCCTCAGATTCTCAGTGAAAGCCAGTACCATTTTATCTCCAAAGCCCGAGAAACCAATGCAGTTTATGTATTTTTAGGCTTGATGTACCTCCAAAAATTAATTTTGTCACATTATAAAAATATGAATACAGGAGCTGGAGAGATGGCTCAGTGGTTTAGTGGCTGTTCTTCCAGAGGATCCAGGTTTGATGCCCAGCATCCACGGGGCAGCTCATCACCATCTCTAACTCCAGATCCAGGGGATCTGATGCCCTCTTCTGACCTCTGTGGGCACCCATGTGGTGCATAGTCATACATGGCAGCAAAGCATTCATACATATAAAATAAAAGTTAAAAATTAAAAAGAATACTTAATGTACTTCAAAATAATGTCAATATAGGCAATTCCATTTTTCATTGCACCCAAACAGCATAATTTCATAAATTTTAGAACCATTAGTGGGTATGGTTAGTTATCTCAGAGGATAAAAGTGCTTGCCACTAAGTCTGGCAACCTGTAGCTTGGTCCCCAGGATCCACACAGTGAAAGGAGAGAACCAATTTTAAAATGTTGTCCTCTAACTTTTACATGTGTGCCATGACAAACACACACACACACACACAAAAGAAACAGATAGATAAATCAATAAAATGTATATGTAACTTTTAAGTTTATATTTTATGTATAAATGTTCTGCATGTGCACCTGCATGCCAGAGGGGGGCAACAGATCCCACTAGGGATGGTTGTGAGCTACCATGTGGTTGCTGGAAATTGAACTCAGGATCTCTGGAAGAGCAGTCAGTGTTCTTAACCACTGAGCCATCTCCCCAAACCCCCCTCCGTCTATGTAATTTTTAAAAGAAAAAAATCTATTGGTGTTAACACACTATGTTCTTTATTTTAATTATATATTTTATTTAACACAATTTACCTAAAATATTATCGCTGTAGCATGTAATCAATATAAAAATAGTGAGATATTTTGCATTATCTCTTACATTCTAAGTCTTGAACTCTATTGTATATCTTATCTTATTGACTAAGTTTGGGACAGAGCTGAAGGGATCCCAGGTTAATGAACGTCTCCATATAATCAACAATGACCTTGAACTCTTGAAATTGCTGCCTCTGCCTCCTGACTCAGCATATTATATGCAAAGACAAGACCATATGCTTACAAAAGAAGTCGTTTAAAGTGGAGAACCAGTATTTTTAATTTTAAAAATTTTAAATTCTAGAAATAGAAACAACAGCAAAACAAGCTATCCCTCCCCCCACCACCACCAAGAAAAGCCAACTTAAACAAATGCCAGCACTTTATACAGGGTGGCAAACTGTTTTGAACAAGCTGTAAATAAATAGCAGGCCAGGGTGCCCTGGAGAATCCAGGCTGAGAGCCTCGAGGCCAGCTGATGTCCCGACAAGCTGCCAAATGGGGCAGAGTGCAAATTTCTGTTGTGAGCAGCGAAAGCGGAGTGTGGCACCTCAGCCTTCTGACACACGCGGCTGCCCCCCCCCTCTGTGTGTGTGTGTGTGTGTGTGTGTGTCACACTCTACGAGACTCCAGGAAAGGCAGAATGAAGCACTAAAGTCCCAACACTGGATTGAGCACAAAATCCTACCTGCCCGGAAGCCTCTTGAGCACATAGTGTCCAGCCTGTTCCTGCTGGAGAACTGAAGGCCTGGGAAGGGAAGGCACCCTATGCCGGTGCAAAATGCCGAAGAGTGGGGGGAGATGGGCCGAGGGTCAGAGGCCCTGGGGCATTCCAGAGATCTGCCTTGGGTCCAGGGCTGAAGTTCTCACGCCAAGCACCATGTTGCTTAGATGCCTTAGCGTGCCTAAGAGTCTTTTCTTGTTTATTTTTTTCCTAACATCAGGCCTTCGTTAATACCTTTGCTGCTAAATTAGTGAGCATTCATAAAACTTGTGATGTTCATTTTATGAACTTCTAAAAAGCCAGGTTGCCAACTTTAAAAATATATACTTTTTAAATACTCCCTAGGGCCAGTGAGGTCGCTCAGTGGATAAAGGCACCTGCTGCCAAGCCTGGTGACCCGACTTTCATCCGTCATCCACACAGTGGTAGGAGAGAGCTGAACTTTTGTAAATTGTCCTCTCTTCTCCACATACACGCTGTAGGACATCCCCCACTAGCCCCCTCCCCCCAAACACACACGTTTCCTGAAAACTTCGCGAGGCAAGAGACTAATGCCAGCTCCATACTCAGATGCTGTGCTAGGGGAGGTGGGTTCGATTGAGTGATCTGAATCTACACTCCAGCTCCAGATAATCCTCTTGGAGGTAGGTGGGATCAAACCAGCATGCCATATGCGGTACGTGCCGCTGTCTGCTCAGTTTCACTTAGGGGGTCGCCACCCAGATGCAAAGACTGTAGCGGAGGAAAGAGAAAAAGAAGGTATTGCCAGCGGTGATTACATTTTTGTAGCGAAGGTTGCAAACAAGTCTCTGCCAACCCGGCGAGACAGTGGTTCACGGCTTGTGAAAGGGCTTCAACAGTCCACCCAGCCTTCTCCTGAGACTCGTTTCTTTCACCTCGGGATTTTAAAGTTCTGGGCGAACGACAAGTCAGACTCGGGCCTCTTGAGAAACAACAGATTTCTGTTCGAGGTTGGGTCAACGATCATGGACCGTCCACTAACGAGAGAACGTACAAAACGACCAGACCTCCTATCCCTGCTGTCTACACAGCCAGAGATTTAATCCCATCCCAGAGGAGCAATCCTCCGGGTGGATTCCTGCTCCCTGCCAACTAGTGACGTCAACGCTTCGGAAACGCTGATTGGCCCAATTACTTGGCGCGCTCCTGGAGGAGCGCTGAGGAGAGCCACCGCGCGACATTGGCGACCGGCTCCTCCCAGGCGTAGCGAGCGTCCTTGGAAGCCCAGTGGTTGCTACGCAACGGGAAACATTTTCTCCGGGGACTCAGTTTTCTGCCCCAGGACCACTTGCGTCGGCCTCTGGAGACTCCTCAGGAACGGCTGCAGTTGAGTCCAGGAACGCTGGGTGAGTCCAGTGGAGCCCTGGGTGAAGCCAGACACCCAGCATCGCCTCCCCAGCGATGGAAAATCTCAGAGAGGATGAATTCGGTGGTAGCTTACTACCCCCCGGGGACTGGAAAGTGAGGACTAGAGATGTCAGGCTTACCCTGGACCTTACACTGACCAATCTAGACTTATCCTGACCAATAGGACAGTTCCTAGACACCAGATATAAAATGCACGCGGAAAAATTAAATATGACCCTGCATCCCACAGCATCATTATGTATTGAAATGATAGTTTGAATGCTAGATAAAGCACATCATTAAAAACCTCTCGTTTTTAATGGGGTTACTTGAGAAGTTAAAATTACATAAGGGGCTTTTGATTCTTATTGTCACTGAGCTAGGTTAAAGCGTAGGTATGTCAACACTTGGTTCAAGACGTTTTGTACTACATGATGTGTGTGTGTGTGTGTGTGTGTGTGTGTGTGTATACACCTATGTGTGTACCCTTGCATATGCACATGGGAGGCTAAGAGATTGACATTGGCCTATCTTCCCCAACTGCTTCTCCACTCTGTTTTTGTGTTTTATTTTATTTATTTAGGTTTTTTTCAAGACAGGGTTTCTCTGTATAACCTTGGCTGACGGGAATTTGCTCTGTAGACCAGGCTGGCTCAAACTCACAGAGATCCATCTGCTTCTGCCTCCCAAGTGCTGGGATTAAAGATGTGTACCACCACTACCAGCACCACTAGCTCTCACACTGTATTTTGAGACAGTGTCTCTCACTGAATCTGGAGCTTGGCTAGCTTGGCTGACCAGCAAGCCCTGGGATTCACCTGTCTGCCACTACTCCCCAATGCTGGGGTTGCATGCAGCACTTCTTTTCATGTGCATGCTAGAGATATAAACTCCAGTCCTCAGGTTTGTTGTCCTGTTTGGCTTTTTATCAACTTGATTGATACAAGCTAGAACCATTTGGAAAGGACTCTCAATTGAGAAAATACTACCATAAAGCTGGCCTAATGTTTGCCCAGCATTTTCTTGGTTAATGACTGATGTGTGAGGGTCTAGTCCATTGCAGGCTGTGCAGCCCCTAAATACAGGTGGTCCTGGGTTGTATAAAAAAGCAGGCTGAGTAAGCCGTGAGGAGCAAGTCAGCAAGCAGTGTTCCTCCGTGGTGTCTGCTTCAATTCCTGCCTTGAGTTCCTGCTCTCATTTCCCTTCAAGATGGCCTACAAATTGTAAGATGAAGTAAACCCTTTCCCCCCCAAGTTGCTTTTGGTCAATGTTTTAGCACAGCAATAGAAACCCTAAGATACTTGTGAAACAGCATTTTGCAGACGGAGCCATCACCCTAGCCCCTTAGCTACATTTTTAATAAAACAAGTTCCTTAGGAGATGTTTTGCATACTCAGGTCTGAGAAATTTAGTGTTCAATGCCCTTCTCTTCATCTTTCCAAATCCAAGCCAGTGCAGTCCCCAGACCAGTCCTTTTTCAAGACTAGGCATACACCTCAGCTTTTATTCCTCTGGCTCAAACATTTTAGCTGGTTTCCTTTGGCGGAAGCAGGTGAGTTCAGTCCTCCCAAGTCCTTAATCCTCTCTCCACTTCCTAAGACTCTCCCCAGGAATTTTTTACAACACCACATCTCAGTTTCTTTCCCTTCCTTTACCCCATTTGTAGGGCCCGGGTCTACCCTTGTTCCTGGGGTTCATCTTGAGGACAGTTTCTGGTCTGCTAATTAAAGCATCCTGTTTGTTCCGGTGCGCCCCCCCTGGTCATTAGCTGTAGGGCATTGTTGGCTCCATCTTTGGCATGGTAATTTACCACCTGCCTGGGCGGAAATCCTTGTGCAGCAGCTAGGTATATAAGGATTTCCCCAAGGTTGAATAAACGGCATTCGGCTGATCTCCTTTTGAATGACCCAGGTCTCTTTGTGTGTTCTTTCAATCTCCAGGCCCTTGCCTGACTCGCTTACGGTACAGTGGCACACGAACTGTACCGAGGGGGTAACACAGAATCGGGTGTTACACCATTCATGCAGGAGTAAAGATGGCTTTCCAAGCCCCACAGAGTGAAATTGACCTGAAAAATGTCCAACGCCGGCAAGAAGAAAATCCTGTGCTTACCAAACTAAACAGTATAAAGGCAAAAGGCATTCTGAATTATGCAACCCGCAAGGAAAATGAACCGGAAATGCAAACCCTGACTTTCAAGCGCATTACAAAGGCCCAAGAGAAGACAAGAAAGCGGCAGCAGCCTGTACAACTGGAACCTCTGGTGAGTTCAAAACGGAAAAACCACACACACACACACACACACACACAGACACACCACCCCCGAAGACAAGAACAGGCATTTGGGCCACTTTTCACATACACAAGGACTTGTGAAGTTGCCCTACCAGACTGAATCCCAGACTCTTGAGTGACAAAGAACAGATGAAAACCTTAAAAGTTAATTAAGAACTTGCTTATATAACGTTGTAAATAACACAGATGTTTGTTCAACAAATATGAAGGTTTAGGCACTGTTTAAGTTGGGAGCACAATGATGACCCAAGCTTCCTAGTGGATAAATCCTCTAGAAGGTTCTGTGTAATTCTGATATTTAATTGTATATTTTATGAGGATTTCTCAGGTAACATTTAATGCTAGTAAAAGTCTTATGCACACTGACAAAGCTTATGAAAGTATATGCCTCATATTCGTTAATTTTGTGTGTGTGTGTGTGTGTGTGTGAAAATCTTTTTGAGGTAATTTTGTGTAGCCGTGGCTATCCTGGAACTTGCAATGTGGACAAGGCTGGCATTGAACTCACAGAGATCTGACTGTCTCTGCTGAGTGCTCTACTGACTGATGGCTTTAAAATAAGATTATTATAGTGCATACTGATCTCCAAAGTTTCTCTTGTCTTTTTGAGAATATGTTTTTAAATTATATTTTTGTATATATGTGTATTTGTGAGCTTGCACATGCATGTGGAGGTGAGCAGACAACTTGCTGGAGTCAGTTTTCTCTTCCAACCTGTGGGTCCCAGCGATCAAACTCAGGTCCTGAGGGTTGGCAGCAAGTGCCTTTACCCACTGAGTCATCCTGCCAGCTCTTAGAGTATCTATTTAAATTAAACACATGCAGAAATTATTCTAACCTATGTATATGGCGGTACCTTATTTCTTAGATGGGGTCTTACTATGGAGTGTAGTGATATTTCATTTGTATTTTAATAAATAAAGCTTGCCTGAAGATCAGAGAGTAAAATAGCCCCATTGGTCAGCCTTACAGACCAGGCAGTGGTAACACACACCTTTAATCCCAGTAGTCACACTAGTTTGCCATAGAAACCCGATGGTGAACGCCTTTAATCCCAGCCCTAGAGAGGAATGTAAATGGGAAGAGACAGCTCACTGACACAGTCTCATTCTGAGATTCCTGGAGGCAGGATCGCCATTTCGGACTGAGATAGAGGTAAGAGCCAGTGGCTGGCTATTTTGCTTTTTGATCTCTAGGCAAGCTTTTTTTTATTAAAATACAAATGAAATATCACTACAAATAGAGCGCAAAGCAAAGGCCACTTGCCTCAGCCTCCTGAGTGTTGTTATTATAGACATCTGCCACCACATCCAGATGAAGGTTCTTTTCCAACAAACTGATGCATACTGTTGCCTAGCTGCACCGTAGTAAACACCCATTAACTGGTTTCCAATGGAAGGGAATTTAGGTTGTTTCTTATTTTGTGATGTATTACTTTCCTATGATGTATAATGCTCCTTTGTACATATACAGATATAAAGATGGATTCCTAGCAGTGGTATTTTATAAGTCATGTCACACACACAACACAGTGTTCTTCAGATGGGCTCTAACTATGTAGCCCTGGGTGATGTGGAATTTGCCATGCATACTAGGCTGGCTTTGATCTTACAGTCATTCACTTGCTTCTGCCTTCAATATAAACACTTTTAACTTTGAACAGTGCTTTGGGTTGCCTGCCAGAAAAACTTCTCTGCCTTTTAATGGAGGTGAGGGTGTGCACACCCACTCATTTGCATACTGGATGCTATTTTTGTTAGACAAACAGATTTACAATAGTATTATGTTGATGTAATTTATATCACATTTAATTAATGCTTTCTATTAAAATAAGTGTTACATTTTTATTTAGCTATTTTATATATCTATAAGTGCTTCCGTGTCATATTTCCCACAATTCACATTTGGCTCTTTTTATTCTTTAATTTTGTTCTAGTGGTTTAACAGTTTTTCTATAATAAGCTCCTATCATTCTCTTGTAAAATTGATTGTGGAATGTTTTGATTTTGATCCTTATTTTTAAAGAAGCCCTGTTGGAGGTCTGGAGAGATGACTCAACTGCTAAGAGCACTTGCTCCTCTTCTGAAGGACCTGAATTTGATTCCTATCACAACCACCTGTAACTCCAGCTCCAGGGATCTCACAAACCCCCTCTGGCTGTTATGGGCACCCACACACATGTAGCATACATACACACACACTCAGACACATACACATAATAAAACTTAAAAAATTCTGTTTATTGCAAGTAATATCCTTTTAAATTCTCACATTTAATTTTCAGCTTTTGTTTTCAAGCTATATAATGAATATTATTAATTCTAATATTCCTGATTTTATTTCCTAGTAACTAAATCAATTAGTAACTGGAGGGTTTCTCTGTCTAGCTATTCAGCCTAGTCTATTTGGCAAGTCCCAAGCTAATGAGAGTCCTGTCTCCAAAAATGAGGTGGATAGCACCTGAGGAATAACACCCACAGTTCCCCTCTGCCTCCATAAACATATAAACATACACATGGACTTGAACATGTATGTATACACACAACACAACACAAACAAAACCCTGTGTGCTTTCTGTGTTCTGCTCATTTTCCCTGCATTGAATCTAGTCTGAAGTTGCTCCCCACTTGGGACTTTGTCTTAGTATAGATCTTGGAAAGCTTGTTAGAGTCACACTACTCTGACATCTTCAGTCTGCCTCTAACACCTAGAGACTGGAATTTGAAGGATTCACACCTAGTTTCCACAGCTAATCTCATGGTAAGCTTATTATTGAGGAGGCTGTGTAGTGGTTTGGCTAAGGATGGCACCCACTGACTCCTATATTTGAATACTTAGTCACCAGGGAATGGCACTATTTGAAAGGATTATAAGGATTAGGAGGCGTGGTATTGTTGGAGTAGAGGCAGCCTTGTTGGAGAGAGTGTCACTGGGGTGGGCTTTGAGGTTTCAAAAGCCCATGCCAAGCTTAGGCTTTCTTTCTTTCTGCCTGTGAATAGGATATAGCTCTCGACTACTTCTCCAGCATCATCCTTACCATGCCTGCTACTGTGGTCCCCATGATGATGGTAAAAAGCCCCAACTAAGAATTTGTGTGTGTTGCAAGGAGCCACTTGTTTGTTCTGCCACCCAGAACCAAAATAACCATACAGAAACTGTATTCATTAAACCACTGCTTGGCCCATTAGCTCTAACTTCTTATTGACTAACTCTTACATCTTAGTTTAACCCATTTCCATTAATCTGTGCATCACCAAGAAGTCGTGGCCTACCAGCAAAGTTTCAGCACATCTATCTCCAGTGGCGGTGGCTCCATGGTGTCCCCTGACTCTGCCCTTCTTTCTCCCAGCATTCAGTCTAGTCCTCCCTGCCTACCTAAGTTCTGCCCTATTAACAGGCCAAGGCAGTTTCTTTATTCATTAATGATAATCACAGCACACAGAGGGGGCTCCCAAATCAGCTGTGATCATAGGATCACTCACAGCAATAGAACAGTGACAAAGACAGGTTGTGTATAGCTTTGGGAATTGTATTCAGAAAAACTTGCACAGTAGATAAAAATCTTAAAGCACACTTCTTCCAGGTACACATCTTCTCATTTTCCCCCTTACATAGAAGAAAAGGGTGCAACAGTATTTTGAATATAATTATTTACAGTTTCATAATTCTCACCCAAAACAGAAATTTTTGAGAAACTATCATAAATTTTCTTTCAGTTGCTGTGATAAACACTATGGCCACAAACAACCTGGAGAACAAAGGGTTTATTTCCACTCACAAGTAGCAATCCACCATCCCGGGAGGCCACTCAGGAGATCGGGGTGGGAACGGAAGAAGGAATGTTTGCTCCCCACAGTTTGTTCAGCCCTTTCTTATACCTCCTAGGTCAACCTGTTCCACTGTGGTCTAGGTCCTCCCATGACAATCATTAGTCAAGAAAATGCCCTATAGACATGCCCACAGGCCATTCTGATGGAGGCAATTCCTCAAAGGAGTTCTCTCTTCCCAGGAGACTCTGGTTTGTGTCAACTTGACAAAGACCAATCAAGATAGAGATTGACCTCCTTTCTAATGAGTGTCTGCTGGGTATCTTTGGGCATCCTTGTGTTTTCTAGAGCCTTGGTCCTGTTTCAGTCACCACACAGACTTTTGTGTTTGCTTTTAGCTCCCAACAGTTGAAAGGTAGTAAAATGGTCATAGTTAACTAGGGGTATGTGATTCACCATCCTGAACTTTTCTTAATCTTAATTCTAGAAGTGTTTGTTGACACCAAGCATCAGAGTCTTGTTTGAGCAGCAGATCCAAAACAGGATACAGGAGTACTGTGGCTTGGCATAGGAACTTAGAGCAAAGGGGATCAATTTTCAACAGGGCAAGGGTTCAGCAGCAGTGAAGAATGACATCTGCAAAGATGTTGACAATATTTCCCCATCTCTTACTCCCCAAAGCCAGTGCTGAAAGTCTACCAAGATCATATGCAGCCAGAATACACCTATGAACAGAATCGACAACAACTAATAAGATCTGGGATCCTTAAGCCCTCACCGAGCATGATTGATAGGTCTTCACTTACCATTCAGGAGTCTCCAGAGGCCGTGAAGAGGAAGCAGGTAAGATATGCCAAACGCTTAAGCAATCTTGAAAAGTGGCACATGTGTGGTGTTGCTCACTCACTTTTAATCCCTAAGAATATAGATAAGGCTGTCCATATTGGGAACATAGAATGTTTCTGAAGAAAATGAGCACAGGATGGAAAAACCATGGAGAGATTTTTATTGTCTTCTGACATTTTCTTGCATGTTAATGGTGTCCCAAATGTTGTATATAATTATTTGTAATTTGTAATAGTTTTTATATCAAAAGTGGGAAACTTGGAAAACTCTAAAGAAGGGCAATAAAAGGTGGTAAACACCATTAACCCCAGCACTTGGGAGGCAGAGGCAGGTGGATCTCTGTGAGTTTGAGGCCAGCTAGACTACATAGTGACTTCAAAAGATAGAGACAAAGAACCAAAAGATATCTTTTTATTTTTTGGTTTTTGGTTTTTCGAGACAGGATTTCTCTGTAATTTGAAGCCTGTCCTGGAACTAGCTCTTGTAGACCAGGCTGGTCTCGAACTCACAGAGATCCGCCTGCCTCTGCCTCCCGAGTGCTGGGGTTAAAAGCGTGCGCCACCACCGCCCGGCTCCAAAAGATACCTTAAAGTCAGTGGAAACTATAAAGCTGATTTACTGCCATATAGTTCTCTTGGGAATGGATTTAAGAAAGGTTTGTCGGAGGATAACTTTAAGTCAGTGGTTCCCAACCTTCCTAATGCTGAGACCCTTTAATACAGTTTCTTGTGTTATGGTGACCCCCAACCATAAAATTTCCTTGTGGCTACTTTATAACTGTAATTTTGCTACTGTTATAGATCATAGTGTAAATATCTGTGTTTTCCGATGGTCTCAGGCGACCCCTGTGAAAGGGTTGTTTGGCCCCCAAAGGGGTCACAACAACTGCTGTATGAGTGATTGTAGATAACTAAGAAAGAGATACAGGCGAGAGAAACCATGCTCCATCTCAAGAGACAATGTAAGCAGAGCCAGGAAAATGTCTGACTTTATTACAAACTGTTCATTTGGTATAAAACGGGCCTCACAACCTGAGAGTTAAGAAGAAAAGAGAAGTCGTGTGGCCATCTTGCATGGAAGGAATGGTAGCTTTTGAGCAATGCACAGTTGCTAGATGTAACTGAAGGGATTGTAATTGAAATGTGGAAGAAAAGGAGATGCCAGGAGGAAGAGAATGATATTTTTTCAGAATATGGATCTCCCAGAAAGCTGTAGAAATTCTGCATTGGGGTTTGAGCTCGGCCTTCCTGCTCACAATGCTAGTCAGTTCCAGGACTCCTGAGAGCAGGTTAGAGACGCAGAATCCCAGGCTCCATCCCAGCAGGACTGAATCAAGCCCACTCCCCACCCCCTATCCACATGTACATTTCCATCTGAGAAGCCCTGGTCCATGAAACAGGCGAGTATTCATTAATAAATGCTTCCCAAGAGCTGTAGCGGCAATGGTTTCCAGGACTCACTGTGACTGTCCCTGAGCTCCACAAGGAAGTTAAGTTTATTACAGGTCATGATGGCAGCTGTGGAAGACTACATTCTTCAAAGAGCATCAAGGTTGTCACTAAGTGCTAAGACACAACACAGCTGAGGGGGCGGGGCGTGAGCTCACAGGGGCTCCAGAGAGCCAGCAGCACGCTGGGAAGATGCGCAGGGAGTTACAGGAGAGAAGGCAGCGTGGCTATTGTGCGGCAGAGGGGTGGTGTGACTGAGAAGCCACTCCTCAGGCACCGTTTGAGAGTTTTCCACTGGAGAATGTTCCCCTCTCAGGGGATTTTCTGCCTTTTTCTTTTTCCCTTTGGCAGAAACTCGAGTTTAATACAGTTGTCTTTGTTTAGCTCCAGCGCTCCTCTGCTGAAATGTACGCTCCTTCCCCTTCTAAAGTGCCGCGCACGGGTATTGGGAGAAGAGGGCTCTTCGCAAAGAGGTCTTCGACTTACCCTAAGTACATCTTCCACGACCGAGAGGAAGTCGTTAAAGCCAACATTAGAGACCCTTTGCAGATCATGAAGATCATCCATGAGAACGAGCATCTCGGATTCCTTTACATGATTTCGGCAGTGCCCAAGTCTTCCATTGAATACGATACATATAATCTAAAGTGAGTTCCCTTTTTTTTTGAAGCAATTCATTTAGTGTAACAAATCACAAATAAGATTGCAAATATTATCCATAATTGATTTGGTACTGGTGATAAATATGATCAAAAATAATGTTGATTGTCTCCCAAGGGTAAGAGAAACCTCATGCAATAATTTTATTTGTATTTCCCATTATCTTTCCTTTTTCTAGATATAAAAATTAACTATTTTACAGGACAATAAACTACTGTGTTTCTCATATATTTATGTAGCATTAACTTAACCTAATGTTACAGCATTATTTTGATCAATATGTAAATGTTTTGGTCTTTTTATTTTTTGAGAGAAATATCAAACTATAAACAGTAGATGATACATGATTTATTTTACATATAACCTTGGGTTTTCTTAAATTTCGTTTTGTTTTATGTGTGTGAGTATTTGTCTGCATGTAAGTATATGTACCACAAGAATGCAGTGCCCTTGGAGGCCAGAAGAGGGCATCAGATACCCTGGAACTGGAGTTACAGACTATTGAGTTGCTATGTGGATCCTGGGAACCCAACAGAGGTCCTTTGCAAGTGCTTTTGGTTTGTTTGTTTTTTCCTTTCTCTCTCTCTCTCTCTCTTTCTTCTTCTTCTTCTTCTTCTTCTTCTTCTTCTTCTTCTTCTTCTT
>JABTXL010009180.1:1069285-1106691 GCA_025134845.1 Neodon shergylaensis
TCTCTCTCTCTCTCTCTCTCTCTCTCTCTCTCTCTCTCTCTCTCTCTGTGTGTGTGTGTGTGTGTCCATCCACCTGACTGCCATGGTGTGTGTGTGGAGGTCATAGGACAACATACAGGGGTTGGTTCTCTCCTTCAACCTGGTGTGTCCCTAGGATTGAACTAAGGTCCTCTGCTTGGTGGCAGATATCTTTACTTGCTGAACCATCTTGCTGGCCCTGAAATTTTTATTTCATGAAAACAGCCAATCTCGTAAGCACCTGTGCCTGCGTTTTCCTTAACAACTTCATTAATACATAATTTACATACTTGCCGTGTATTTACCCACCCCAGTATATTAGTGTGTTCACAGGATGGACTAGCCATTGCCACAGTCAATTTTGGCACATAACCATCACCCTAAAAAAAGGCTACATTGGCCATGGTTAGCAATTCTCAATTTCTACCCAATTTCTTGTTCCTCCCTAACATCTGCTTCCTGTCTCTATAACTTTGACTATTCTGTACACTTATGAAATCATACAATATGATTGACATTTTTCACTTAATGTGCTCTCTACAAAATGTATCTGTGTTATGAAATACCATTTCTTTCCACTGGCTAAACATATTTCTTTGTGTGGTCATACCTACCTTATTTATTTATATATTGATAGATATTTGAATTGTTTCTACTTTCTGGCAATTACAAGCAATACTTTTACAAATAAATGTAATTACAAATAAATATCCACGCATAATTTTTTCTAAGCGTATTATCAATTGTCTAAATATTTTTGAAGATAAGTACTTATGTGTACTTTTTTTTCTCCTGGACACATTATTAGGATGAAAGAGCTGAGTCAGTTGTGACTCTCTTTATCCTTTTCCGATGCATCTTGTTAGCCATGGTAAATTTAGAGTAAAGTTCCGTTTTGTTATATGTCAGTATAATAAGTGGTCCTTTTGTGATCGTTGTGGCTGGACACTGTAAAGTCTTTTAGTAGCCATTAGCTAGAGCCAATGAAATTTAAGATGTGTAGCTTTTTGCTACTTGCCTTCAATCTTATTCCTTTACTAGCTAAAAGGCATGCATCCTTCTCGAAGTGAAAAGGAGAGAACTGGGCAAACTAAATATGATAACTTGAGTAATTCTTTTACAAAAATGATTCTGGAAAGTTCCTACTTGGTGTGTGATATTTTTACAATACAGGACTTTAAAAATTAAATAATGATTAATTCTTCTTTTCTTCCAGTATCTGCGACCAGCTCTTCTTAAGATTAATGAGATGTGCTACCAACTGAGTTTTATGGGACTTTGTTATATTGAAAAATTCCACACCTACACCCTGCAGGAGTTCAAGGCTGCGCAAATTGTGCGACTACAGGAGGTAATAGACGCTGTCAGTCAAGTTTCGGGCTCCTTTCTTTTTAAGATCCTGATTTTGCCATGACTAATTATACTCAATCATGAATGTTTAGGTCACAGAGCGCCTCGATGATTTCCGAAATGAGGCGAAAGATGTGGTCAGGAAGTCGTGCCGCTTCGCCTTACGTGCTGCAGGATTTATTCCTGATGACTGTGTGTTCGAGCCCTATGAGGGTACGAAGGCTGAGAACCAACCAGGAGAGTCCAGAGGGGCAGCTGTCTAGAATACTATCCCTTCTGCATTCTCACTTCCCTTTGAGTTAAACAGCTGTTCTCTTTTTATTTGTTCCAAACTCGTGCGTGTATGCATAAATTGTAAGCATCAATTCTATCTATCTTTTTGTCGGGGGTTCGGAGTTGTTTCACAAATCAAAAAAGTTTGTTGCTTTTGTGTTTTCATTTTTTTCTTTTAATCAATATTGAAAGGTGGAATCTTTACAGAAACTTTGTCCCTTGTATTGCCCTTAGATTACTTTAAGATAAACATTGCAAGTTTCGTTGAAGCTCCATTTGATTTGCCAACTTATGGAGAATCTGAAAAAATGACATACACAGAACAGGCCAGCAAAAGGCATCACTGCACGAGGCTCACATGGTGAGAGCATCTTCTTCCTTTCAGGATTAGAACAGAGAATCTACACTTCTCAAGCCGTGGGCTGGGGAAATGGCTCAGT
The DNA here is from genome assembly GCA_025134845.1 of Neodon shergylaensis. NCBI lineage: Eukaryota > Metazoa > Chordata > Mammalia > Rodentia > Cricetidae > Neodon > Neodon shergylaensis. Next base: position 1,071,367 of record JABTXL010009180.1, read on the forward strand.
GCGGAAAGGCTTTGCCCCGCAATTCTGATGTGGAAATCAGACGCAGCTTGCAAGGTCAATACCCCAGTAAGAACACAAATCGGTGCCTTTGGGCTAACAACTGCTACCAAAGAACATTGATGTGCACCATGATTGCGGTGCGACAGGTCTGAGTCTCACATGTTACACGCACCATTTCAGCATCCCACAGGGCATGAACCATGGGAACCAAATGGCAAAGATTTCAGACTTTCCTTACAGACACAAGTTACATGCATTTGCATGCATAGGATTTCCCCCTGAAGCACCCTGAGGAACTCCTGTGGCTCTTTGACCAGATGAGTCGGGTGCGTTATTCTTATCACACATCTTGTTCATCAAATAGCTCGTGGTGAAGTTAGGACCACTAATTAAAGCAATGTCCCATATTTGAATATATTTATGCTTTCAGAGGGAAAAGGCCTAAGAATAATTCCGAAGTATCTCATGTTTTAATATAATTCAACCAGAATTCCAGGAGCCATTATGTTTTAAATCCTTGCCTTAGAGTTGCTATAGGGAAAATGCAGTAATCATGGAAAGCTGAGCGTGTTTGCCTTTCTCCTCAAGCTTCATCCGTCTGAATGACTACCTAATTCAGAACACCCTGCACGTCTTAACAGTAAACACTGCCAGCTCGCTTCTGAGTTTTCTCTCTGACAAACTAAAGCGAACGCCCTCAGCAGACATCATTCAGAAATGGATTACTGAAGAGAAGCCCGAAGTCACCGAGAAAAAGGTACATTTGGACAAAAATCACATCTCTGGGTGTTTACCAAGGAGCATTTTTATGTTGTGATTTTTCCTGGGGTTTTCTATATTCTGGGAAAAAGAGAAGTTTGTATTTGAATATTATATTGGTTACTTTTAATTGTCCAATTGACATAACCTATGATCATTGAGGAAGGGAGACTTAATGAAGAACTATATATGTCAGATTGGCCCTTGGGCATGTCCATATTGTTATCAGAATTATTTGGATTGTTAACTGATAAGGAAAGCCTGCCTGAGTGTGAAAGCCACCATTTCCTAGGCTGAGCCCTGGGTGATAGAAGTAGGAGTATATATACTGAGATATATAATTATATTTATAATTAGTAGAGGGAGTTAAAAAGCAATCAAGGATGCATTCTGCCTCTGTCCTTGACCGTGGAGGTGATGTGGCTAGTGGCTTCAGTTGCTGCCTTGACCTCTGCTCAGTGACAGACTGTATGTTGTGCAAATTCTAACTGGTCTCAATCAAAGCCCGGAGTCAGATATTAGGGGGTGAAAGTTGAAGCAGCAGAGCAGCAGAGCAGCAGAGCAGCAGAGCAGCAGAGCAGCCAGCCTAGGTCTTACCTCTATGAAATCTGAGATCCTGTCTCCACAAAACCTCAGACTGAATCTTGAGCTCCTGTCTCTTCCCGCCTTATATTCCTCACTCCACCCAGTCATATCACTTCCTGTCTCCACCTCCTTAGTGCTGGGATTAAAGGTGTGAGCCACCGCCACTACCACCACCCCTTAGCTCTGTTTCTCGTAGGCTGATTCTATCAAACAAAGCCCAAGGTGGCCTTGAACTCACTGTCTGTCTCAGTCCCTGAGTGCTGGGATTAAAGGTGTGCGCCACCACTGCCTGGTCTCTAGAACTAGCTAGTGTGACTAGTTCCACACTCTGATCTTCAGGCAAACTTCATTTGTTTCTGCCCAAACAAAGAATCACCACAACTATATCTTGGAATTGTAAGCCCAGTCTACCCTTTCTTCCCCTGTGCTGCTTTTTGTCAGGATGTTTTATGACAGCAACAGAAATTAACAAATGCATATCTGTTGCAGTATTGGTTATTATAAGGTGTGGCTTCTATCGAGCATATGAACTCCATTTCTTTTTTTAACTTTTTTTTTATTTATTCTTTTTCTTTCACATCATGTATTCTGATCCCATCAATCTTCTCATCACTTTGCATCCTTACTCTTCCCTTGCAACCACCCCTCAAATTTACAATAAAATAAAATTTAAGAGAAAATAAAAGAAAAAATCAATCTCATCATGGCAGCTGTAGTGTGACACAGTAACGGTATAGGAGGATCTTCTTCCTCTGTGTTGCTTTCATTGGTTGAATAAAGAAAACTGCCTTGGCCTTTTGATAGGGCAGCCCTTAGGTGGGTGCAGTAGACAGAACAGCACGATGGGAAGAAGGGAAATGTGACAGATGCCATGCTTCTCCTGCCCAAGATGGACACTGGTTAGACTCTCATGCCGGTAGGCCACAGTCAAGTGTTTTCCATGTTTGCTTGCATTTTCATTTATACAAAGAGAGATATTTTTGCATTGCTGTATCATCTTCCAATAGTTTTGTTTTTGTTCTTCCTATGGTATTTTTCCCAGAAAGACTTACACAAGCCAAGGATCTGAATCCAGCTCATTGTGTGAACTTGAGCCACTCAACCTTTGTATGTTTGCTTTCCTTTATAGCATTCTGCTAGGTAGGATCTCTGTAACAGTGTGCATGTGGTCTTTCCAGGGGGCCCCAATAATGGAAAAGCAGGAAGAAGATGAGTCTCTCATCCCCATGTTCCTCACAGAACTGATTCTGACGGTGCAGTCACTACTCTTCGAGCCGTCTTTGGAAGATTTTCTGGTGTGTATTTCATTATCTGATATCTGCAAGTAAGCAACCTTTAAAATAATGAAGCACGTTCACATGGTCAGCCGATTGGGAAGCCTGCAGTTAGCACAGTCCCCTTGCCTTGGGACAGATCAGAGGCTTGGCAAGGCACTTTGTGGGGAGGACAATTCAGTGTGGCACAAAAAGTAGATTGATGAAACATCCTCTGAGCAGAGTCTAAAACATCAGCTGTTGTAAACGCAACTTTTGAAGTCTTTTCAAAATCATGTTTTACCTTAGAAAATTCTGATTTTTGATTATTCATCGTTCTTTAACAATAACCCTCAAATTTACCAATACAAAATAATGATCATGTTTTTTCCCAGACTTGTTTTGCAGTCTAGTATGCTGTATACCTAATCTACTATGAAGTTATATGCACTTGGACACATTTTTAAATTTGAGGTTCTAGTATGTTCTCTATTCATCTTTCTTTCTTTCTTTCTTCCTTTTTTCTTTCTTCCTTCCTTTATCATTAACATTATATCATAAACATTTATCCATTTCATTAATTACTTTGGAAACATCTTTGGGAAAGACTATAACATTTGTATATATATATATATATCATAATTCATAAGTCTGAAATTACCATTTTTAACATTTTTGTTTTCCCTAATTATTTTAGTTATTCAACAGTGAATGTCTTTGAGCATAAACCTTTGTTTCTATGTCTAAATTTCTCTCAGCTCACATTCCTAGAATAGAAACCATTTCCAAATACCAATAAACTTCTCCAAATACCAATAAACTTCTAACCATCATTTAAATTTTCCCTAAAGTTCTATTTGGCTTTCCTCTCATGATCCTCTAGAGTTTTGTTCATATTTCAAATATGTATCTCATCACAATATGTTGTAATTATTTTGTTTTTATTTGAGACCGAGTTTCTCTGTGTAGCCCTGGCTGTCCTGGAACTCACTCTGTAGAGGAGGCGAGCCTCAAACTCACAGAGATCCACCCACCTCTGCCTCGCAAGTGCTGGGATTAAAGGTGTGCACCCCCACTGCCCAACAGAAGTTATACTTATATATATCAGAAAAATTTAAAAACTCCACAAATGCAGTCATCTGTGCTTACATCATGCTCGTGCTTTTCTCTCTGACAGGATGGCATTTCTGGGGCAATCAATCATTTTCAAAACACTGTGTTGTCAGTTCCTAATCTGGTGCCCGACTCATACTTTGACGCCTTCACCAGCCCGTTCATTAACAAGAAGCTGGAAGAGAAGACCTGTGGTCCCGGACCGAGCCTGTCAGCAGTGTTTGAGGATGACAGGAATTTCCTCACCATCATCCTGCAAATAAAGGTAGATTTGCTTTTACTAAACTGTTGATTATATCCCCAGTTTGTAAGAAATCAAGGAATATGCTTTCTTCCCGTCTCATCTTTGAATATTCCATTTGTAGAAATGGATAGGTACCTAATCTCTAAATAGTAAAATCTGAAAATGATGTAGATACCGTAAAGATTGTCCTGCTGGGGCCAGTGAGATGTCTCAGTGGGTGAACCTGTGTTTAATCCCAGGATAGAAAGAGGGAACTGACTCCTACAAGCACCTTGTACTCTGACCACCGTCAGTACATGGTGGCACCTGCCGTCATACAAAATAAACAAGACTGCAAGAAAAACATTTTGTGTATGCTGCAAAACCAATGACATGAAAAACAAAGCTTACCATGTCAGGCAGGACAGGGGCCTGCCATTAGCAAACATTGTCATGTGTTTCTTGGGACACCTTGGGTACAAATAGAGCAGAGCAAGGTCTTGCCAGCTGTAATTCTAATTGAAGAACTCTTTGTTAAATGTTTTGTATGTTTTTAAGACACAATGTGATGATCTGAGGCCTGTTAGAGATTAATGTAAAGGCTTCTTTTCATCACCCTTAAGTGCTGATGCTGACCATACATTTAACTTACTTAGTTTGTGTATGGATGTGGTGGGTGTGCACGTGAAACAGCGAGCATGGAGGCCGGAGGACAACTTGTAGGGCTGGTCCTGAAGACAGAACTCAGGTCATCAGATTTGGCAGCCTCCGGAAATGAAAGCAGAACTATGTCCCCTACCCTCCTCAATTGCCTTCTCTCCTGGGCATCCACAAGCCATTATGATTTTCAAACATAAACTTTGCCTACTTGTCCATCATTCATTATACATCCAGCCTTATAAAACCTAAACCTAGTATTCCCACCCTCTTGGATGTCATACAAGCACAGAGGCACAGTCAGTAAAGCGGCCGCTTGCAAACACGAGCACTGAGTTTGCAACCCCACAGCATCCATGCAAAAGTAGGACATGATGGCATGCGTCTGTAGCCTCAGCTGGGGGTCGGGGGAAGAAGACAAGCAAGACTCTAGAGTTTACTGGCCAGCCAGGTTTAATGAGAGCTCCTGTCATTAAAACAAGACAAATAACAATTGAAGAAGACACTTAAGGGGCCACACAGAAAGACACACACACTGCAAATAAGTAAATAAGCAAGCAAGCAAAGATTTTTAGAAAATGAAGTGTGACAATAGTAAGGTATAATTTTTCAATAAACTCGTGAGAAGAAATAATTTTTATCTAGCCAAGCTAGTCCCTTAAGAATCAAGGCTATAGAAAATCAGATTTAAGAGTTTTATCCAACGCAGTGACATGGATATATCAACCTCTCCCAGGCAGGCCTCATGTTCAAGAGTAGTTGACCAACACATAACAGACTCCACAGATTTTCTGTGTACTATTATTTGGTTACATTTTAATGGGGGGGGGGTGTTTTTTCCTGTTTGGGTGTTGTTTTAGTTTGTTTTCTTGCTTTGGGGGTTTATTGTTATATCGGCTGTTTGTTTGATTCTGAGAAAGAACTTGAAGTTGAGAAGGGAGGAGGAAAGAATCTGGAAAGACCTGGGAGAGGTGATGAATATGATCAAAATATAATTTAAAATAAGAAATGTTTAAAAAAAGAAAAGCAGATTTAATTGTGCAAATGCCCTGGGAATTTGTTAGCCGCAGAAGAATCCACTAGAGAAGGAGTTTCTTTCACCTAAGGAAGGTGTGACTTTAAAGCAAAGAAACTCTGCTTAGTGTTTGCTACAACTTTGTTTGTGAATATACAGAAGCCTAAAACAAAGACAGAGATGAGGATGCGAAGTAACGCACAGCTGAGGTGTGCTCCACTAAAGGAGAAATTGGGCGGCTTTACACACCAAAGAGAACAGAAGAAAGATGGAAGGAAAAGGTTGAAGATCAATAACGAGGCCATGGGTAACAATTAAGTAGTTAGTAAAATCAAAAAATCAAATAATGAGATTAATAAATCAGTAATTAAGTAATTAAACACAGAAATAATTAGAAAACATATTTTTAAAATCTGACCATATCAGCAATGCAATGAAGTAAGAGTGAGCTCTGCCCACCTCTGAAATGAAAGAGTCGGGGCTCATGTGTGATAAGTGAGGGCTCTACCAGTGAGCAACATCCTCAGCCCTCTTTCTACTCTTGATTTTGAGATGAGGTCTCACTGAGCTACCATGGTTGGCTCCTCCCAAGGCCCAGGCAGGCCTTGATCTTGGAATCCTCTTGTTCCGGCTACTAAGTAGCTAGGATTACAGATCTGTGGCACCAGGTCCAGTTTAAACAAAGACTTTCAATTTGGTCTGCAAAGCTGCGCAACCAATATGTTACCAAAGCGAACGCAGAGATTCTGAAAGGCTAAACTGGAGGGTCACTCAGGGGTATAAAGAGCAGACAAACCGTAAGAACGCAGAGCTTGTGGTCCCAGAGTGGAAGAGCCCCGAGACCACCGCACATTCTGTGCTTTGCTAGGCAATCCTGGGGACTCCGGGTACAGTTGTTCACATAGCTGTGATTTAATACAGTGATAGACTGGAGAGTGAGCAACAAAAGGAAAGCAGCAGGAAATAAAGTCCGGGAGAACGGAGCACAAGCCCCCAGGGCGGTCTGCCAGGGGAGGTACAGAGAAAAAAGCACTTGATCTCTTCCCCAACCAGCGGTGAGGAGCCCTGAAACGGTGTTTAGCAAGCATGCTTAGCTTCTCAACCCAGGTTCCCACTGAGTCTCACCATGAAGGCATGTTCTGCCTAGCAAGGGCCAAATTGTTAGACTCCCCCATGGGAGAGCAGATATTCAGCATAAACCACGTTTTTCTGAATTATTCAGATATGAGCCACACTTTCCAGACAAGAGATGGTGGAGCCCTTTCTGAAACCCAGGCTTTCTGATCTTGAACAAGCGCTGTCTTTGCAGGCAGACCTTTCCAAGAACAGTGTCTTGTCTGCTACAGTAACCCCGATGTCACACAGAGGACTGTTTTAAGTCAAAAAGCACTAATGGAGCAAAAAAGAGTTACCTCTTTTAAGACCCACAATTTGTGATGAAATATATAATGTTTGTGTGGCAAATATGTCAGGAGAAGCCTCATAAGACTAAGAGGCAGACTAAAACACAAACGGAACATTAAAAAAATAGTGTAAATAAAATACCTTAGCATACCATTCTCATCCAAAGGAAGACCAAATGGAAAAGAAATGAGAATGAATGAGGTCTGACCAACACAATCAGAATGAAAAGAAATGATCCTTAAAACAAACAAGCAAAAGCCTTTAAAAAGCTCTGATGTTACTATGTAGACACTGATCAAAATAAATATGTATATTTAGGGGAGGCATGTTTGCTATAATGAGCCACACGTAGAAACCTTGCCATAGGGAAAGTTGCACCTTACAAAAAACACAGGGCTCCAGTGACTTCATAAGGGAAATATCAGTTCTCCAAAGACCATTTTGCTCTCATTCACTTCCCTGCCCCTCCCTTAAGATCTTATCCTCCCTTTTCATGGTTCCTTTTGGTTTATTACCCCTCACACACATCATACATATGCACATAGATGAAACCCAGTTTCTGCAGGTAAGAGAAACAAATGGAATTTGTCTTTCTGAGTCTGGTTTATCGAGAGTGGGGAGAACACACGTGATGTGAAAGCAGGAGGAGGGACTGTTGGGGAAGGAGGGAGATGAGTAACAAGAAAGATCGGTGTGGGAGGGGAAATTGAATGGCACATATGTATAACACATGTAATAAGACTCATTACTTTATATAACATGTAAAACAATTTCCAAGGATAAAGTACAATGCTATATAAGTTGTTCTAAAATAGAACAGAATAGAATAGAAATGCCTAAAGGGAAAAGTCTCCACTCAGTTTAATAAAAAGAAGCTAATAAATGGTGATAACCCAATAGGAAATATTAAAAACATACATATGAACATAAAAAAACTTTGAAGATTTTGTGGCAGTCATAAGCTGGAATTGCAAGAGTTTTCTTAGATGGGATGGTTCGGTGTAATAAAGACATCCTTGACTAGAAGAGGTAGGCAAACTTAATAATCAATCCGGTAAGTTGAAACCTGAAAAGAGACCAAAGGACCAATATATCCAAATCAAAGACCCAGATATCAATCCACAAACCTATGAACACCTTATTTTTGACAAAGAAGCAAAAAACATAAAATGGAAAAAAGAAAGCATATTCAACCAATGGTGCTGGCATAACTGGATATCAACATATAGAAGAAAGAAAATAGATCCATATCTATCACCATGCATAAAACACAAGTCCAAATGGATCAAAGACCTCAACATAAAGCCAGCCACACTAAACTGAGCCCAATGATGTTGCATTGAGATTGAAGTCATGACTCATGGTTTTTAATTGGCTGGTAGAAAAACAGGGAACTAAGTTTTATGCATGCATGCAGTGTGAGAGAGTGTGTGTGTGTGTTTAGTACTGTTAGACTGAATTCTACTATTTTACTTAAAATTGCCTTGGGAGTTAGAAAGATGACTCAGCAGTTAAAAGCACACACTGATCCTGCAGAGGATCCAAGCTTGATTTCCAGCACACACACACCAGGCAGTTCGCAACTCTAAGTCCTGCTTCAGAGGATCAGATGCCTCTGCCTTCTGTGGGCACCTGCACTTGTGCATATACCTCCTCCTCCTTCTGCCGCCCCCCACACACATGTAACTAAATATGATAAGAAAGAGAAGAAAACAGTCTTCATCTTCTACCACTTAGGAAACAATCCACGCAGCATTCAATTCTGCATGCTTGTACGCAGCAACGTTTGAAAAGTTTCAGATATTCTTCAAGGAAAATGAGAGTCTTGATCTGGAGGCGCTGAAGCAGCAGGAGCCTGGTGAGTTCCCATCTGCCCTCACTTAGCACATCTGACAGAGATAACAAGGTTTGTCATCCTCTAGGTCTGTGCTCAGTGAGAACTAGCAGCCAGAAACAGCTGACTTGACAAAAGACAGGAACTTATCCATGTCTAGTATTTTCCATGGAATCTCCCATTCTCTTTCCCCTCTATCTGTGTGTGTACTGTGGGAGAGTTGCCCAGTTCCTCTGTGGTCTGTTGAGGTTGCTGTGAGTACCATGGCTCCAAGACCTGTGTGTGTTACAGGGACTTGAAAGGGATCCCTGCCATTCCTCTCAGGTAAGGCTTAGGAAGCTTTTCTGTCTCAGGAATTCAAGTTGCGTTTTTCTTCTGGTAACCACACTGAGACCTGATGGGAGTGATCAATAGCTCTTGGTGATGAGTTCCTGCCCAGAATCTTGTGCAAGACCAGGCAGTGTGTCGGCTTCTCACATGCCTTTACTTTCAAAACTCTGAAGAAGACTCCTTATGTCAACTTCTACTTCACTTTAGAAAACAAAAAGATTAGACAAGTTTGTTAAGCAAGCCCACAGTGAGATGCCGCCTCAAAAACCAAAACAACAACAGTAGTAGTCGTAACAGTAATAATAAAATAATTCAAGAGTATTCAGGCTTTCATTGATCCTACTGGATTAGAAAAGGGGAAATGGAGGCAGAAAGATTGTAAAATACAGCCTTGACACCTACTGGATATAAACTGATGATTGCCCCAGCCATGACTCAAGGAGCAGAGATGGTAGAAGAGGTTGGAAGGAGGAATGAAAATAGCTTTAGCTATATTTGAGCTCTTGTGTTTCAATGTTCTGTTGTGAACAACCCTGAAATATTTTACCACCAAACACCACGTAGGAGAACTCTTAGATTAAGTCTAACTTCCAGACAACCTTGTCCACCTTGGGTTAGATCTGATACCTCAGCATACTCTAAATGTAGCTCTGAAGCACTGCGACAAGGTGAAAATCACAAAAAGTGAGCAAAGACTCCTTTATTTCCTGCTACATATAAAATTTATGTTACACTACATTGTAGTCTGCTAAGTGTATGGTAGCATTATGTTTTTCAAAAAAGTCACTATGCCTTATTGTGTCTGTGGAGTGTTCAGTCACAGATAGGACGTCTTCACCAGGCTCTATTTTCCAGAGCTTCAGGGTCCATGGCCGGTAGGGGTCATGAGGACTGGAGTGAAGCAATATCTTTTGGATATGCATGACCACTGTGTGCATGAAGTCTCAGCAGCTTTGGTTTCCTATGCAATACCTGTATAAGATCAAGCCAGTCAACATTACAGTATGGATGGGGAAGGTGCTCAAAATCCCCAAACCCAGCTCAGGAACTATTGATAGCTGATGACCGCTAGGGAAGGGAGAAGCAGTTTTCTTCAAAGGTGTGGGCCCTGGCAAGCCAGCTAAGTTGTTGTGGATGGTTCCACTCCCAGGAGTATATGGGTCATACAAATTGGAGTCAGTGCATTATTTAGGGGGAAAAAAGGACACAAAGTGAAGAGGAGTGGAAGTGGAGATATAGGGTATGAGTGTAGGAGGAGTGGGGATGGTAAAATCAAAAAGTTAATAAAAATATAAAAAAAAGCTACACCCATGAAGTCTTTCCAGACTGACTGCTTAAATATGAATAAGGACAACATAATAAACATGCCAAAGTGGATGGAAACCAGCCATGAGGCCTTAACCCTATACAAAGAACTACAGGAAACTGAGGAATGCTGGGAGTGAGAGAAATAGTCTCCCCAGGGAAGAGCACACCAGTTGGGTTTCCAGTACCAATAGGTCAGCCCTGGAAACATACAAAGAAGTAACATTATGCAGACTATGCAGGTTGTATCTAGGAATAAATATGCATATGTATATAGCAGCAAGTAATGAAAAAGAGGCCATGAATTTGAAAGAGATGAAGGAGGAGTTTATAGGAGGATTTGAAGGAGAAAAGGAAATGGGGAAGTTATCTAAGTATTATAATCTTAAAGGTAAAAGAAATAATAAAAAGCACATTACTAAAAATGTCGACAGACCTTCTTCTGGTTAGAAGCGCAGCGTCTGCGAAGTGTGAGAATACAGCATGAGAGGCAGGCCCAAAGTCAGGCACTTTAACTCTTAGTGAGAGCTGAAGACAGGTGTTGACACTAAAACAGTGGGGTTTTTATTATGAGAAAGGGGTATTTATTAAGCATTATGAATTAACACTTTAGACTTATACAAAGCAATCCAAGTATGGGTAATAGAAAAAATACATACATAAATTTATTAATTTTTCCTTGGGTATATTCTTTGTGATGGTAGCATGTTACATAAAAGCTTTTCAAACTGATAAACCGGACAATGAGAATACATCTCCTTCGTACCCCACCCTTCCATCATCCCTCCCCCATCCAGCCTTCTTTCCCATCTCACTCCTCTCCTGTCCCTCTGGAAGATTTCATTTCTACCTTCATGTCATACATACACATGCAACTTTATGTGTCTATGTAAAATCTATGAACCACATAGGACACAATATTTGTTTTTCAAGATTGACTCGATTTGCCTAATATGATGACCTGTAGTCATTTCCTGCATGTGACATAACTTCATCCTTTGTAGCTGAAAAAACTCCATTGTGTGTATCAGTCGCATTGTCTCTACCATTTCTGCTGCCACACACCAAGGTTGTTCCCACTACTGGGCACCGTGCGCAGAGTGGCGCTGCAGTAGCGTTGATGTACGAGTGTCTCTGGTGCGTTGTCCGGGAGCCCTTCAGCTCTCCACCGAGGAGTGGCGCAGCTGGGTCAAGTGGTAGATGTGTAGGAGCTAGTTGGCAGTCTCACCAGCAGGGAATGAGGGCTCCCATTCATCCACACCCTTGCCAGCATCACGTCTTATCGTTTGTTACTTAATAGCCGCCCTTCAGGCTGAGGTGGCTTTTAGTCTACTGTAGGCTGCTCCTTTAAAAATTAGTGAGAAGGATTCGATCATTTATGCTTCTCGTTTTCTGTAGATGTCAAATTCTTCAGTACTCAGCTGGAAAAATATCACAAGCAGCACAAGGACTCGGTAGCCCTGAGACCCACCCGAAACGTAGGCCTGCTGCTTATTGACACCAAGCAGCTGAAAGAGAAACTAATCCCCTCGCCGCTGCGGTGTTTGGAGGTAACTGTGAGAAGGGTCAACATGTGGCGTCCACTCTTCTTGTCATTGTAATTACGGTGTCTGCTAATAGTTCATACATTAAAAAGAAATATATTCATCTTTGTGCATTACAAATGTTGAAATTACCATAATAATATTGGTGATCCCTGATTTGCATACACGTCTGTGTGTGTGTGTGCGCACACGTGCGTGCGCGTGCGCACACGCGTGTGCTATTGCAGGTGTGTGCATATGTGTGCAAGGCCTGAGGACAGCCTCAGCTGTCATTCTTCAGAAACCATCCACCTTCTTTCTTGAGACAGGGTCTCTCATTGGCCTAGAATCCACCAAGTCAGCAAGGCTGCTATGAGTAAGTTCTAGGGATCCAAGCATCTTTGCTAACTCAGCCTTGGGATGGCAAATGCATACCACACGTGGCATTTTTATGTGCATTCTAGGAACCAAACTCAGAACCTAGGGATTGTGCAGCAAGCACTTTGTTGTTGCAGTCCCACCCTTCATTTGTAGGAAGAGGCCTATATTCTTTCTGTCTCAGACATTGTCAACTTTTAGGTGCCGCAGGGAAGGAGATTGTAGGCTTCAATTTCCCTCTCCTGTTTCCTTGGAACATTTCCAAACTTCCCAAGAGAAGCTACCACTAGTAGCTTAGTGTGCCAGTGGATCTGTTGCTCAGCCAGAATGTTGAGATCAAGTTTAAGGGGTCATTTCCTGAGCCTAACTCTTCTTAAACATCCAAAACAATTCATACAACCAAAATAGTATGTCCTTTAGCTGCAGCACGTGGTTGCGGATTCTCAAAGGCCTCCAGAGGACAATGGAAAAACACAGCCAGAGTGCTCCATGGCTCATCAACTTGACTATTGTTCTGTATACATAGTTTAATTAGAACAAGTAAAGTCAACATATTTAAGCACTGCCTGTGGCTTCTTGCCCTGCTATGAGGACACAGCTGGGTGTTTGAGACAGATAGTGTATGCCCTTGCAAGTCTGACATATTTACTGTCTGAACCTTAAGGAAAATCTTTGCTGGCTCTATGTGTACATGCTAGAAGATAATAAGAGTGGCAACCTGAATGCTGATTTCTGTTGTGGCATTATGTATATGACAGAGAGCTTTCTTCTGGTGTGTTGCTTCTTTGTCTCTAAGAAAGAAAAGGAAGGAAGGAAGGAAGGAAGGAAGGAAGGAAGGAAGGAAGGAAGGAAGGAAGGAAAAAGAGAGAGGCTGGAGAGATGTCCAGTGGTTAAGAAGATGTTCACTGGTTGCTCTCCCCAGAGGACCTGAGTTTGGTACCCACATGGCAGCTCACAACCACCTGTTCAGATGCTTTCTTCTGGCCTCCAAGGGTACCAGTCATACACATGGTGTACATTGTAAATATTTCATATATTACGTATAAAAAATTTTCAGATAAAATACCAATACACACTCATTTTTAGCAAAAGATAAAAATTGGAGTAAATACAAATTAATTTCATCTTTTTTAGCACAACAAACATACCAATTCAAAAAAATAAAATTCAGACTTAGGTGTGCAGAAAACTTATACATTCATAAACATCCAGAAACTGAGTGAACACCATTGTCCCTACAACACCAGGCACTCAGCTTCTCTCATCCTGCTTTCTAATTGCTAGATGTGCCATCACTCTAAGATGAGCATCGCCTCGTGGTTATCAAATGGCGCTTGAAAGTTTCCACAGGCTCGATATTTCCTTGTCGATATAAAATGGGAAAGAAGAGATTAGAGGTTTAGGCACTTATCTCCCTCACCCAGAACAAAAACTATCAAGGTCGGAGTTCACCCTAACCCAATCACTTTGTTCCAAAGAAACCTTGCTCATATTTACCCTGAAATCAGGCAATCTTTGTCTTTGTTCTCAAATAGAGACCAATTTCTTCCAAAGCACATGGCTGAAATCCATTAGGAAAAGAGTGGACCCGGGCCTGACGCTGCACGGGGAGCCTTGTGTGTCCACCATGAAGGCAGCCTCGCAGAGTGTCAGAGCACTAAGCAAACTGCCCCACCTACAAATGACTGTCAGAATTGGGCCTTGCCTTTGGTTCATTTGAAAAACAGTTACTAGTGAGAGATCGCCCTCACACACTGCTGCCTCCCATACCACCCGATTTAGCACTGTCGAGACTTCTTAAAGTACGTAAGAATGTAGAAATACCTAATGATTTATGATCTTTGTCTTCTTTTTTATTTCTTAGGTACTAAATGGCATGCTTCCCCGTTTGAGCAAGAAAAAAGTGGATGCCATCATCTCAGAGGCCCAAGATGCAGAGTATAAGCTCGAGTTCATTCCCACCACGACCATAGAGTACGTTAACAGCCTGATCTTCCTTGACGAAATCCAGGAGCGGGTAAGTGGGTTGTTCTCTTGTAATTCAGTGTCTCCGATCACACAGTAAGAAAGGGACACACATGACAAGAGACAAATGAGGGTCCCAGGATCAGGAAACAGTTGCCTAAATGTCAGAATCACTTTCAGGCATGGTTAATGATGCCCTGTGTTTTAACAGTAACGGCAGCTAACCTTTACCAAATTCTAGCCATTCAGCAGGTATTGCACGAGTTTCGTGCACCTTACATCTCTTTCTTCACAAATGCCACAGAGGAGGAAACAAAGTAAAACAAGCTGTTAGCCAAGGTCACAGAACCTGCACGTGGTGAAGCGGGAATCAAAATCTGAATGTCTTTGACCACAAAGTCAATATTCTCAAGCATAGTTTATGGCCGTTCTAGTTTAGCAGTAAGTGGTAACATGGATGTTGGTCATCATGGGGTTATAATCCTTTAGCCTATACCTACATAACACCTCGGGGTTTTCTGTTAAAAGCGGATGAAAGAGGACTGGAAAGACGGCCCCGAGGTTAAGAGTCCTGAGTTTAATTCCCAGCAACCACGTGGTGGCTCACAACCATCTGAATGAGATCTGGTGCCCTCTTCTGGCAGGCATACATGCAGGCAGAACACTGTATAATAAATAGATGAAAAAAATAGATAAAAAAAGTGGAAAAAAGCCATGCAAACATTAGCTTAAGTAGAGACAGTCTCTCTGTCTCTCTTCCTCCTTCCCTCCCTTCCTTCCTCCCACCCTCCCTCCTGTGAGCCTCTTTTGCTTGCTTTCTCCCTGGAAACTTGATTGATTTCCTCCTCTCAGGCTCTTCCCTGAATTCATTCCTATCGGTTTGGCACTGAAGTAGAGATAAATCATTTTCTAAAGTATCAAAAGTTGGTTATGTTATTACCAGCATTAACAGTAAAGGCTCTTTCACTTGCCTGCAAAGGAAACATTCCTATCTGTTATTTTGAGAACAGCAGACTTGCTTCATCCCTGAGGACTAAAGATACCAAAGATTTATCCTTATGTGTTCATGACTGTGTTTAGCCAAAGAGCCAAGCCTTTCATGACCTACTCTATGCCCAAATGGGGTTATCATTTAAGGATTCAAAGCTGTCTCACGGAAACTCTATCACAAGTATGGCCCGGTTCAGAACTGACCAAGGACAGAACAGGACAGCTCGAATCCTCCCTCTGTGCCCGTCCTCTCTGCTTCTCTTTGGGGTCACTGCTCTTTGTCCAACTCAAAGGCTGCTGCTTTGCTTCATCCACAGCTCTCCAGAAGCAGCTGAAAGTCCAGCCAGCCACCAAAAGAGATAGAACTGATTTTTCTGTAGAGAGAGTTAGGTCTGTTTATAATGAGCTCCAGGTACTAGAAACTTTGTTGAAAGCGGTCCAAACTCACAGGAGTTAACTTAGAAAATGGAAACATGGGCTGGAGAGGTGGCTCAGAGGTTAAGAGGCCTGGCTTCTCTTCCAGAGGTCCTGAATTCGGTTCCTATTACATCAACAAGTTTGCAACTGCCTGTAACTCTAGCCCCCAGAGGATCCAGACACCAGCTTCTGGCCTCCTCAGGGACCCACGTGTATGTGTGTGCATGCGTGCACACACACCAAATAATAAGATTTTAATAAAAGAAAAGAAGTGGAAAATGTATTCAAAATTTGTCTGAAATTTTCTGGTTGCTATGGAGAGATCAAAAGGGTGAGGTAGGGACAAGGAAAGCACGGAAGAAACAAAAGGCCTTTCCTTCCTCTCCGATCTCTGTTCCTCTAGCAAACAGCTTCTCAGAAGGGGCCCGACCACAGCAGACCAGACAGAGCCTGGGTGTTTGTTCAGAAGGCGCACCCCTGGGCCACTTCCTAGGCATTTTAAGTCAGAACCTCTAGAAGGAGCACTTCAGCCTGTGTGAAGAAGCTTCCTGAGGTCCTTGTCCCGCAAGCTACAGGCAGAGAACTTCTCCACAAGCCTCCCTTCAGTCAAGGCCACATGTTAAGGAGCTGTAGTCAGCTTCCACACAAAAGCAGATAGCTGTGATTACACCTGCCTCTAACTCTGGCTGTGCTTAAGAGAAAGGTCAGTCGGGGCTGGATTCTCCACATCCCAGCTGAGCAAACCTGATGACTTATAGAACCACACAATAGAGTTGGGGTTGAGGGATTGTCTCCAAACTGCAGAACCATTTGTTTCCAGAAAATTAGGGAACACAGGAAACACACTGTCCGCTGAAAGCAGACCACCAAGGTTGTTGAATAGCCATTTGGGATTCAGTAAAATCATTTAGCGAATTAGAGTGAAGTATCACTATAGATCTGGGCTCTGAACCTGTGAACTAGGAACTGTCCACACCCGAGGGACTGCTCCAGAGTGACAGCTGCTCAGCCCATGCCCTTGACACTCAGATGCAAGCAATCAGAGCGTCTATGATCTTAGAAACTGGATGGCAGCAATGAACAGGAAGTGGGGAGAGAAACTCCTTTCCAAGACTAAACTGTACTCAGCTCTGAACATTCACCCCCCCACACGCACACTCAATTACCCAATTACCTGTACTGGAGCCAGGCTTGTATTTATCATGGGACCAGCTTCAGCCAATTAGATGGCCATGCCAAATGCACTCATGAACTGTTAACACTTTAGTGTTCCTGTTTCATGGGGCTGTCTCCTATTAGAAAGCATTACCATTCCACTGTATTTCACCCAATCATGTTTCCGTGTAGATCGAAAGCCTGGAGGAAGAAGGGAACATCGTGATTCAGATGTACAAGCTCATTGAGCAGTATCAGGTGCCCACACCTCCTGAAGACTTCGCGGTTTTCGCCACCATGAAGCCGTCCATTACTGCCGTGCGGAACGCCATTGACAAATCAGTGGGTGACCGAGAAACAAGCATTAAACAGTTTTGTATGCACTTGGGTCGCGATCTTGAAGAGCTCAACAATGAAGTGAACGAAGTCAAGCTGCTGGCACAGGTGAGCGGGGGCAGAATCTTTCCAAATAACCCATCCGGGTTGATGATTACAGGTTCCTTAAAATTAGGTCAGATCAACAAATAAAAACGGTATGTATCACATGTGCATCTCTACGTATGTATTATGGAGTTTATTAAGCTAATCTTTCTATCACATCACATAGTTATTGTTTTACAGTGAGAACCTTAAAATTTATTCTTTTAGTCCTGTGGAAACAAATATTTCATTTCAACAAGTTAGTTTTATTTTTTCTTGTTTTACTTTAACCAATTCCTTAAGCTGCTCGTTAAAGCTTAGGCATTTCTGAATCTCTCTTTTAGTGTTATGAATGAATTCGAGGCCACTGTAAGTCAAGTGTGTGCTTAATATTCAGTTTTCTTCCTCGTGGATGGTATCTAATATTTTGAAATAAGTGTGTTTGTTGCTTTCTAATTCATTTTATAGCTGATGTCACAGTGTAAAATTTGTTGAGGATATTGGCAAATTTCTCCTTAATATTAGGCATAATATAAGTTGGTAAAGAGGAGTAGAGATTATTTAGCTTGCATCAGTCTTTATGGAAGAGTTTCAGAAATTCAACCATCCATCTAGATGATTCTTAACTAAAACATACTTGGAAGCATTTTTAATAATTCACTATTTTATTATCATTTCCTAAATCTTAGCATAGAATAAGAACGCCACAGTAGAATTCTGAAAACAGAAAAAATGTTCATCAATAGAAGATTAATAAAGTATATTCATGTAGATCTCCTCGAGTGAGCATACTGCACTAACAGTTATAATATACATTTATATTAGCGTGGAGACATTGAAACCAACTAACACCCTGTGGGAACTGTTAGACAAGCATGGTTCAAAGAACTTGCTATTGTTGTTATTTTTATATTGAAACCTTTTAAAATTTTTCGAACAGACTAGATGTGTATGACTATAATAACATAGGTGAGTTATCAGGAAGCCAATACAGCTGTGTCCCTTATATCAAGAACTATGGCATTACTCATGCCCTTGAGCTCCCACCTGTCTCCAAAGGCAGCTATTGCTCCGAATCCCAATGTCTCAGAGCCATACAGTTCTTTCTTGTGTCCATAATACCTTGTATGGTGTAGTTGGTGTTTATTTGTTGCTCTGTGGTACTTCATCATATTTCAATTATTCGTTCCACAGTTGATAGACATTGTCTAAAGTATTTTAGATAAAAAGATAAAGAATGCTTCTAGAAGCCATCCTACATGTGTCTGCTATGCTTTTATTTATTCTCAGAACACATGTACGTCTTAATCACGTTTTACAGAGAAGAAAGTAAGATACAGGAAAGAAAGTTGTCCAGGGTCACAGAGACGATAAATGGTGGAACCAGGACTTAGGCACAGGCAGTGTGCCTTCAATGGTTACCGTAGCTGGCGATTCCTGTGCCGTGTGCTGTGATGTGTACATTGTAGATCATCAAAGCATGAGTATCTATCAGAAGAACAAAATGCCAGCACATGCCTCATGTGTAACTGTGCATTTCAACTATGGCACAGATGCCAAGCACTGCGGCCTGGGTATCCCTAGCCAGTCCATCCTGTATGGAAGGTTTGAACAGATTCCCTCTCACTCTTGGGCAAAGAACTATAATCCATAGTTTGTTCCACAAATAGCACCATCTGCTCTCAAGACTCCTCAGACACATGGGTGGAGGGAAGCTGGGGAGAAAAGCTAACATGATAACCAGTGACAACAGGAGAACTGGTGAGCCAGATGTTTGAAGGCCATACTGAGAAAGTCATGATCACTGACTGTGGTCTCTGGCAGAACTGATGGTTTATAGCAGTAGGAACTGGCACTTTGCTTAAGGAAACTAAGGACCATTAGCTAGCAGCTGCCTGGGAAAACCAGGTGCAGCCCAGTCATGGCAAGGGCACCAGTGCCCACATGAGGAGCTTCTGCAATGCCAATTCCATTACCATTTTCTAAGCTAGGACACACTGCCATTTTAATGCAAGGCCACACTGGGCAAGAGATTGATTATTTGGTCCCCAAGTGGTGGCTATAAGAGTTCTTAGATTTTACTATTCCCTCAGATGCTGCCAAACCTAGTTAGGTGTTTCTATTTTGTTCTTGAACTATGCTATGCCCATTTTCTGGGCTTTCAACCACCATATGTCAGCCAGATATGTAGAAATAGGAGCGGCAGGCTGCTTCCCGCTACTGGGCTAGCTTTACCCGAAATAATTACACAGAAACTGTATTCATTTTAAACACTGCTTGGTCCATTAGCTCTAGCCTCTTACTGGCTAATTTTCACATCTTGATTAACCCATTTCTAATAATCTGTGTAGCACCATGAGGTGCTGGCTTACCAGTAAAGATCTTAACCTGCGTCTGTCTCGGATGGGAGAATCATGGCAACTGCCTGACTCGGCTTCTTTCTCCCAGCCTCTGTTCTGTCTTCTCCACCTACCTAATTTTCTGTCCTATCAAAGGGCCAAGGCAGTTTCTTTATTAACCAATAGACAGATGACACTCCTCCATCACAGACATTTGCTTTAAAACATATGCCTTCACTTATACATACTTTATTTTCTCTCTTCCTCTCTGTAATTATACACATGAATATTATATTTTATACACACGTATTTTATACAGTTTAGGCCTTGTGTTTATAATTTTACAGTTTCTGGCTCGTAATTCCCATAGTACAGGTTTTGATATTTTCTAAATTATTTAATAAATAACCTACCTTAGTTATTGTTTTATTGCTGTGAAGACACACCATGACCAAGTCAATTCTTACAAAGAGAACATTTAGTTGGGGGCTTGCTTACAGTTTTAGAAGTTTAATCCATTATCATCACAGCAGGAAGCATGGAAGCAGACAGGTAGGTATGGAACTGAGAACTTACATCCTGATCCACAGGCAGACGGGGCTTGGGGAGGAAGGAGGCTGGGCCTGGCACTACCAGTGTCACACCTCCTCAAACAATGCCACAGCCCCTAGTCCTTCTAGATCTTCTCCAACAGTTTACCCATAGGGGCATAGCATGCAAATACATGGCCTGTGGGGGCCACGCTCATCCCACATCTCATTGGAAACACCATGGGATCTAAACAATAAGAAGAACACCCTTGCCCTTTCCCTTGTTTTTAAAGACGCCTTGGAATAACCTTAAAGTGTAAAGGGAAACTGGAGTCTTGTCACAATGCCTGGGTGCTGCAGGCAGCAGAGTCAATCTCTCCACCCTTCTTTTCACTTCAAGGGAAGCCAAAGAAACTGCTGTTTCTCTTCACCAATGGCGGCACGTACTGAAAATACACTGCAATGCCCCGCACCTGCAATATTTCCTTGGATATGGCCATTTTCTGATAGTAGCTCATGAGCCCACCCCGCCAATGCACCTTTCACTAAGGGTCTTGACTCAGCCTAAGAGGAAAGAATTCTGCAGATATCAAGAAGATTCCAGAGAGGTTGCTGGGTTTCTCCACTCAGCCTGTTAGCACTGACCATATTGATTTTATCTAGTTCATGCTTCAACACTGTAGTAAGAGGAGTGGCAGGCTGTGTCCCGGTCACCCGACTAGCTTATTCCTCGAAATAACCACACGGAAAATTGTATTAATTAAATTGCTGCCTGACCCATTAGCTCTAGCCTCTTATTGGCTAACTCTCACATCTTGATTAACCCATTTCTATTAATGTGTATCGCCACTTGACTGTGGCTTACCGGCATGAGTCTAACCAGCATCCGTCTCGGGCAGGAGAATCATGGCATCTGCCTGACTCTGCTCTTCTTCCCAACATCCTGTTCTCTTTTCCCTGCCTATCTAAGTTTTGCCCTATCAAAAGGCCAAGGCAGTTTTCTTTATTCAACCAATGAAAGCAACACATAGAAAGAAGGACCTCCTATACCACAATACAGTAATCTATGCCTCAAGTATGTTTACATAATATATTCTAAATACAAAACCCAAAGGCCTAGGTTTACAAAGTCAAACACCTGAAAAGTGATAGCCAAGGGAGGTGCAAGGCTCCGTGCCCCCTTCCCCCATGTCTCAATCTGTGTCTCTTCATTGTCTCCATCATGAGAGTCTTCTTAAGCTACTGAAGTACAAATATCTTCCTATGTTCCATGAACCACTATGATAAGTTAACTGACCCTAAAGAGGAGTTGTGGGAACCTCAATTAGTCAGAAGCACAGGTAGGGGGCTTGCAGTTGGCATCAGAAGGAGAAAGACCTTGGGAGCAAGCCCTCAGGCTGTGGCATCCAAGGTGTCTGCAGATAGATGGCATCAGGCTGAACTGGAGGACTCTTAGCCAGGGGCTGCCACAGAACTGCTTGGTTTGCTGGGAAAGGAACTCACACACCTAGCATCAGAAGCACATTGTGAGAACATACTTAGAGAATCTGATTTTCCTTACTGTCTCTCACAATTCAAAGCTTTTTCTGTTGCTTTGTTTGAAGAAGGAAACTATCTTTCTGTCACACTCTTCTCTTCTCTCCCCATCATATTCAGATCTCCATAGCTGAGGTCTTGTTTCAAGGAAGAAGTGAAGGAGCCTTTACTAGGTTCTAGTTTATCATTGTATGTGTCCGGGGAGAGGAGGTACACACATGCCCGGGTGCTTGTACATGCCGGTCAGAAGGCAGCTTGCCCCTCCCCCTCAGTATGTATATTGAAAAAAGAAAAAGAAACAGAATGTTGGGGTTGTCAAGATTGTTTTTTCAATACAATATTTTTTTGGTGTAGCTTTGGAATCTGTACTGGAACTCACTCTGTAAACCAGGCTGGCCTTGAATTCACAAAGGTTCGCCTGCCTCTGCCTCCCGAGTGCTGGAATTAAAGGCGTGCGCCACCACCTCCCCGCTTACATTCTGTTTTAAAAAGTGTCATATCCCTATTTCATGTCTTTATACAATTTTCTATTATGCTTACGTTTAACATTTATGGGAAAAAAAGCCAAACACTTTTAACACAGTTTTTAAGAAAAGAGAATTAAAGAAAATGCATTTTGGAAACAGGTTTATTAACTCCCCTAGCTTTCATGAGCGAGTAAGCCTGCCTAACCAGAACCCCCATGGATTTTACAGGACCCCCAGATCTTGGATATTTCTGCTGACCAGGAGAAGATAAAGTTGTTGCTGAGTGATCTGCAGTCCATCCTGGATGACCTTCAGAGACGTGCCTTTCAGTATAAATCCTACCAGAAGAATTTCAAGGTAACCATGGTTGTTCACTTCTACTTCTAGAATGCCCACACAAAGATGTGTTTATGTATAATTGCTTTCAACAAACCAGAACCACTCAGTGGACAGTTGTGTTCTGGTCAATGTGCCACCAGCATGTCAAGATAGATCAGTACACAGGAGTGCTGGAGAGATGGCAGATACAGTGCTCAATACATAAGTGTAAGGATGAAGTTTGGATCCCCCACACCTGCACCCATATAAAAGCCAGATGTTGCAGCCTGCCTGTGATCTCAGCAGTTGGGAGGAGGAGAAGGAGACAGCATATCCCCAGGGCAAAGTGGCTAGCTGGGTTAGAAAAATTGGCAAGTTCTGGGTTCAGTGCTTCAAAATATCAGGCAGAGAATAATCAAGGAATATCTGACATCAACCGTGGTCTTCTACATGCATGTGCACACATATACATACACGTGTGCCCACATGCTTACACAAACATATCCACACATGCATGTATCACACATACATACATATGCAAAAAAATTAGTATAAATGAGAGACAAAATACCCTCATGAAAAATTCTCAGCCAAACCCTCCTGAAGTTGCTATGTTAAAATAAGTGTGCATTTCAAAATGTGGTTAACTAATGCCCCTCTAAATTTTCTAAGTAAAATTCAAGCTTCTTTTTTCTTTTGGATGTATTTTGATTCCATGAGTTTTGCCTGATTTGTCCTGGTTAATATGAAATAAAAACTGAGCCAGAAGGTAAAGTGAGTCCCAAAAGGTAGGCTTGAAGGGCTGAGGATGGAGACGGAGAAAGAAGAGAACCAAGAGATGCTCATGCCTAAAACAGCATTTACAGAGAGCAATGAGATAATCGAAAGAATAGAAAATAAACACCATATCCTTATTCATCAGGGAAATGCAGATTGAAATTGCATTGCAGCCCATCTGACCCTAGTCAAAATGATTACTGCTAATCAAACAGCAATGGACATGATGGTGAGGATACGGGGAGAGGGGATTGTTATACACTGCTTGTAGAAATGCAAATTAACTTGGCAACTATGGAAACCAATATGGGGTTCCTCAAAAACTAAAAATATTATACAGCTATACAATTCCTGGGTATATATCTGAAGGACTTTAAGTCAACATGCAACAGACATATCTATATATCCATATCTAATGCCATACTATTCAAAATAGGAAAGTTATAGAATCAGTCTGGATTCCCACCAACAGACAGAAGGATAAAGGAAATATGATCTGTGTACACAACGAAGTTCTACTCAGACATAAGGAAGAATGAAATTATGACATTTCCAGGGCAAATGGGTAGAAATTATCACGCCAAGTGAAATAAGCCAGACCCATAACCACAAAGATCGTGTGTTTTATTTGTGGATTCTAGGTTTTATATAGATAGCTCCTAAAATGCATGTGTGTGACCTGAAAACAGACGGGAGATATCAATAGGAAAAGAGAGAAAATATAGGGCAGTGTATGGGTTAGAAACGATCACAGTGCTTGATACACTTGAAAGAAATTACAGTGCTTATATGCCAGTTAAGAAAATAAGCAAAAACAGGGGCTGGAGAGATGGCTTGGGAGTTAAGAGTTCATACTGATCTTGCCGAGGACCTGAGTTTGGTTCCCAGCACCCAGATTGGGTGGCTCATAACTGTCTGCAACTCCAGCTCCAGGGAATCTGAGGTGTCAGGCCTGCTGAGGCACCTGCACCCACACGCACACATCCACACAGAAACACACATAATTAAAAATAAGACAATTTTTTAAAAACAGAAAAAATGTTTGGGAGATAGCTCAGCCAAGCACAGGACTTGAGTTTTTCCCTAGATCTTATTATTTAAAGAAGCCAGGTGTGTGGCACATGCTTATTTTTTTCTTCTTTTCTTTTCTTTTTTATGTTGATTTTAATTGGGCTCTACATTTTTCTCTGCTCCCCACCTTTTCTCCCCCCTCCTCTTCAACCCTTTCCCATGGTCCTCATGCACCCAATTTACTCAGGAGATCTTGTTTTTTTCTACTTCCCATGTAGATTAGATCCATGCATGTCTCTCTTAGGGTCCTCGTTGTTTAGGTCCTCTGGGATTGTGATTTGTAGGCTTGCTTTTTTTTTTTTTTTGCTTTATGTCTAAAAGCCACTTATGAGTGAGTACATATGATATTTGTCTTTCTGAGTTGAGGGGCATTTAGGTTGTTTCCAGGTTCTGGCTGGACATCAGCATGACAACAATGCTGTTATGAACATAGCTGAGCACATGTCCTTGTGGTATGATTGAGCATCCTTTGGGTATATACGTATTGCTGGGCCTTGAGGAAGGTTGTTCCCTAATTTTCTGAGAAATCTCCATACTGAAATCCAAAGCAGCTGTACCAGTTTGCACTCCCACCAGCCAGTGGAGGAGTGAGTGCTCCCTTTACCCCACAACCTCTCCAGCAAAATTTGTCATCAGTGTTTTTCATTTGGCCATTCTTACAGGTGTAAGATGGAATCTCAGAGTTGATTTGATTTGCCTTTCTCTGATGGCTAAGGATGTTGAACATTTCCTTAAATGTCTTTTAGCTATTTTAGTTTTCTTTGTTGGGAGTTCTCTGTTTAGGTCTATACTCCATTTTTTTATTGGATGAGTTGTTTTTTTGATGACCAATTTCTCGAGTTCTTTATATGTTTTGAAGATCAGTCCGATGTGGGGCTGGTGAAGATCTTTTCCCATTCCGTAGGCTGCCATTTTGTCTTGTTGACTGTGTCCTTTGCTTTTCAGAAGCTTTTTAGTTTCAGAAGGTCCCATTTATTAATTGTTTTTCTCAGTGTCTGTGCTGCTGGGGTTATATTTATGAAGTGGTTCTCTGTGCAAATGCGTTCAAGTGTACTTCCCACTTTCTCTTCTATGAGGTTCACTGTGCCTGGCTTTATGTTGAGGTCTTTGATCCATCTGGACTTGAGTTTTGTGCATGGTGATAGACATGGATCTATTTTCATTCTTTTACATGTTGATATCCAGTTATGCCAGCACCATTTGTTAAATATGCTTTCCCTTTCACATTTTATGTTTTTTGCTTCTTTGTCAAAAAATCAGGTGTTTGTAGGTGTGTGGATTAATATCCGGGTCATTGATCCTTCTGTCTGTTTTTATGCCAATACCAGGCTGTTTTCAGTACTGTAGCTCTGTAGCAGAGTTTGAAGTCAGGGATTGTGATGCCTCCAGAAGTTGCTTTTTTGTACAAGATTTTTTGGCTATTCTGGGTTTTTTGCTTTTCCATATGAAGTTGAGTATTGTTCTTTCGAGTTCTATGAAAAAATTTACTGGGGTTTTGCTGGGCATTGCATTGAATCTATAGATTGCTTTTGGTAAGATTGCCATTTTTACTATGTTAATTCTACCTACCCAAGAGCATGGGAGCTCTTTCCATTTTCTGGTGTCTTCTTCAATTTCTTTCTTCAAAGATTTAAAGGTCTTATCATACAGGTCTTCCACTTGTTTGGTTGAGTTACTCTGAGATATTTTATGCTATTTGATGTTACATGCTTATAATCCTAGCTGGAGTGTTGAGGGCAGGGATATCCAGATCCCTGAACACTCTGCACTCTGGTCAGCCAGTGTGGGCTACTTGGTAATCTCTGGGGCAGTGAGAGACCTTGTTTCAAAGCAATTAATCAATCAGTTATTTAGTTACTTCATTGGGACCTGAAAAATAGTCTCCTAGCTCCCACATGGGTGCATACGCTCATGCATATGCACAAATATGAACACACACACTGAAAAGGAAAGAGAGAAAACACAAATTATGTCATATGCAACATAGACAAATCTGAACATTTACCCTTGATTGAGATGAGCCAGTCACAGAAGACCAAATAGTGTGTGAAATGTCGTAGGCATCCTCACAGGGGAGGAAATTCCCCTAGAGACTGCCATTGGCTGGGGAAGGGGAAGTGAAGAGCTGCTTGCTCAGCAAGTGTAACATCATAAATGTAGAATGAAAAAGCCCTGGAAGTCTGCTACTAATGCTGTTAACACTAGATAGCTCACAGAACTATACATGTAAAGTTTTCCTTTAAAAACACATCTCATGTTATGTGTTCTTACCATAATTTTAGGGGAAAATCTCTAAACACATGGGATGATCAATGACTCTGCGGGGACAAGTATGAGGACCTGAGTTCAGAGTCCCAAAACCCATGTAAAGCCACTGCAGTCCCAGTGCCCCTGCAACAAGATAGGAGGCCAAGCTAGGCGAGGCCTGGAGGTGCGAGTGGCAGGTAGCCTGGTGTATGCTGTGGCAATCAGCAAACAGGTCCTGTCTCAAGCAGGATGGAGGTGGATCCAGTTAGCCGTTCTGTCTGGACCCTAAGCTCTACACTTTGCCGCTTGTGTTTTAAAGGTGGAAGTGTCCAAGTTTGATGCTTTGGAAGAAGTGAGTGCTGAGCTGAAGCTCAAGCAGCTGCTCTGGGACTCCCTGTCCGAGTGGGACAGACTCCACCAGGAATGGCTGAAGGTAGGGAAAACAGCTCTCGGTGGTTGTGTTGTGTGTTAACCCCACCTAAATATTAATAATATGAACTGTATTTCAGTAATCTAGAGTCTTCTTGTTAGCAGTGAAATTTGTCCTTCAACACACAGAAAGCTGAATTCACATATCTCCCACGGGGAAAGTAGTTATGGTGGAATGGAAACTAGGAACTAAGAAAAAATAGCTTTATATCCTTGTTCATATTTCATGGGTCCGTTTTTGCATTCCAAAGGTATTCAACGTGTGTGGTTCCTTTGAGGCAGTGGCTGTGAAATCTGGGCTTTCTCTTTAGTTCCATTGGCCGTTGTCAGTAGGCACGAGGCATGAGTAGTCACTGAATGCATTTGTCCCATTTACCCTCTTAGAAAAAGTGGGGGAAAGGTTTCATAACCTGAGCCTTTTCATTCTTTCTTCTGTCTAAAACTGTCTCGTCATTCCATTACAGTGCTGCTTAAATGTTTAAATTACATTGCTACATATAAAATAAACGACGGTTTATGGAAACATAACCAGGCATCTGGTTAAATACAAGAGGCCTTTTTCTCACTAAATGCCACAAAGCAAAAACTTTCCTTATAGGGCAGGTTTCTTGGCTCCTCTGTTTAAGAGGACCACAAGATGGAAGCATCCAAGGACCATGTAACATGACTGTGGTGTGACTTCAGGAAATGCCCCAGTGTTCTCAAGGACTATAGGGTTTCGTTTGTGATTTACCCCCTCAGGTATCTGTTAGCTTAGGCTTCTGTTCTTGTCCTTGATGGAAGGAAGCCATCTTGTTCACATTGGTAGACTAGAATCAGAGGACTAATCTCAGTAGTGACCTCTCATGTCTATGGAATCTCGTGTGACAGCCACCATAGCGTCACTTCAAGGATCTGTCCTTATTCAAAACTTGAAAAGGAAGAGGAAGATGTGACCACTTTCAAGTGTGATCAGCTTTGAATTATCACTCTTTCAAGTATGCTACAAACATGTGGAAAATACCATCTGCTTCACAAGCCCTCTCTATTCCTCATTCACCCTGCCTGTCACCAGAGGTCGCGTGTCTGACTGAAAAACCAAATGACATAGGAAGGGTTTTGTCTAGGTAATCTTCCAAGTGTTTGGAGAGCCAGAGATGTTTTTAAGAGGAAAATTTGTCGCTGGCAGACCCCATCTTCTGGTAGAAGAGACAAACAGCAAACAGAAAAGAGGCAGAACATGTATGATATGATGGGGGGAATTTGACATATTCTCCTAGAACTCATTTGTCAATGACTTGGAGACATTTCTTACCACCACCATAGTTAGAGCAGAAGAGTGTGCCCCTCCTTTGAAATCTGCCACAAGACCAACTAGGGGGCAGGAGGGAAATGTGGGATCGAGGGGAAATAAGAATCCATACGGGGTTACAAATTTTCTGTTGACATCAGTACATGATTGATGGGTCAATAAATATATAGACATACATCTGTATAACTAAGAAATACAAGTATAGATATATGCGTATTTAAAAATACATCTTTACATGAGTGTATTTTATGCATTATTAGAAATTCTTTGTTAAAAATTGACAAAGGTTAGCTGGTTTTCTCCTTAAAAACCTCGGTAAGCACCGGCCCCCAGGATGACAGTACTGCGCTCGGTGGTGAGGGAGACAAAGCCGTAAGAAGAATCGGCAGTTGGCGTTATAAGCAGTTCTTTCCAAGCCTCCTGGTTTGATTTGGTTTAAAACTTTAAGTGCCAGGGAAATTCAAATGAAGTAAAACTTGTGTACTGCTATCAGCTTGGCATTTATCCTGTGTTTTTACCTCTTTTTTTTCCCCATAGTCCAAATTTGACTGCTTGGATCCAGAAGCCCTAAACAGTCAAGTTACTAAATACGCTAAATTTGTGACGCAATTGGAGAAGGGTTTGCCGCCCAACAACGTGGTGCCCCAGCTCAAATATAAGGTGGAGAAGATGAAAGAAAAGGTAAGGCGGGCGGATATCATCTCAGAACTAGACGCAGATGCCCTGGTGTTAGTTTCAGGGGAAAAAAAAAAAACCACAGTGCAATCTGTTTGTCTCAACAACTGGCCAAATGGTGCAAGGGAGTGTGGTGATGAGAAGAGACACCTGGCGTCTGTTAAGCGGAAGACAGACTAAGGCCAAGATGCTGATACCCTCAGCACGCAGGCAGCAAGCAGATTTTCCTGGTACAAACTGCCACGCGCACTGACCCTATTGTGTCACACAGTCACTGTCCAGATGTGTTTAGTGTGAAAAAGTCCAGAAACCAGGCAGTGCATGAATAGGGCTGGTTTGAAACTGCACTACGGCCAAGCCAGTCCTTGAAGGGGGCAAATGGGGAGGGGGAGACTGCTCAGTGGGTTAAACACCACAACCAGCCCCGAAGTTGACCGTCCCATACCAACCTTGCCTACTATCTCCCTTTCTATTGAGACCTCTCATAAATTCATAGTAGTTCATTTAAATGCTCTGTTCCCAAGATGTGCCATTTCTGCCTTTGAGTCTGACCACTGTTGATGTTCAGGTGGGTTTTGTTGTGGTCATTTTGCTTTGCTGAGTGCCTTGCCATTTCCGTTGTTCCGTTGCTGTGGAAATGCACCTGCAGCAGTGGCTCATTACTGGGGTGCAGGCTTGCAGTCTTGGAGATGAGCGTTCTTTTTCCTCTGTTTACCTTGTTTGCCTCACTGCGCCTAGGACTTTTTATTCTCTAGCGCCACCTACTATTTTTCATATGAGCGGGGCCCAGGGGCAATGTTTTTTGTTCCTTTCTCCTAGACCTGCTTCTTTTCTGTTGTGCCCAGCTGAGAATCAGTTTCCTGTAGCTTTCCATTCCATACGGCACACACCTCCTTCATGCTTAGCGCCACTCAGCGAGGCCCTCCATTCTTGCTCTCTTCTGGTCTTCAGAGAAACACGTGACTACCATTTCCCCGAAATTTTCAGTTAGTTAGCTGCCCTGAAACTCGGTGTTCTCAGTCTTAATACAATTCCTTCATTTGCATTGTTGTTCTGAGTTTTCTTCACTGTAGATCCAAGTGGTGCAGTTTCATGTCTCTGTATTTATAAACTGAAGCCACGTACAATGTGTTTTGATTAATTCCACCCATCATCCCTCCCCTCCCCCACATTGCTCCCCCATAACCTCATGCACTCTTTTTCACACACTGAGTCTGATAAACGCCCCCGGTATGTTCATGTGTGTAGGACCACCCGATGCAGCATCAGCAACCTACTCAGGGCCGCATCCCTGAAGAAAACCTATGAGGCCTGCTCCCAGGTGCCAGAAGCTACCTGTAGTTCCTCACTGAGCTAGTGATGGGCTTCGTGAGCCCCTCCTCCAGCTGTGCCGGGGTGTGACAGGCTTGCCCTTAGGCAGGCCCTGCACATGTTGAGTGTTTGTCTTCCAGCTTCCTGTGATCATTGACTTGAGGAACCCAACTCTGAAGGCGCGCCACTGGGCAGCCATTGAACAAACTGTCGATGCCCAGCTAGTGGATGTTGAGATTCCGCTGACCCTGGAGAGGCTGTCCAAACTACGTGTCTTTGAATTTGGTCAGGATATCCAGGACATATCTGGACAGGCTTCTGGGGAAGCTGCCTTAGAGACAATTCTTAAGAAGGTAAATCAGGAAAGAGCCAAGTGTGGTGGCATGTCCCTTTCATTTCAGCACCAGGGAAATGGAGAAAGGTGGATAAATCCCTGGGGCTTGGGCCAGTCAGCCTAGCCTACTTAGAAAGTTCCAGCCCAATAAAGACCTTGACAATTAATCAGCAACCAAAGACCTAAGGAATGACACTGACCTTTGACCTCCACATAACATGCTCTTGAGCACATTTGCCTATATGCATATACCCACACATGTAAACACACATATGTAGTAAACAGACACAAACCATAGATAGCATGTAAAGGTTTTCAGATACGACATAAAGATTGCTAATATCTGTGTTATCTGGATGGAGTTTCAACATCCCAAGCAGCATCCTCTACTGTTTCCTTGCATGTACCACTTGGTACCACGTATTCAGTCTATAGCCCAACCAGAACTCGACAGCAGCAAGGTTGGCTATGTGCTGGCTTTTATAAAGAACTGCACGCTGAAGATTTTTTTGCAGAAAAAAAATATGTATTTTCTAAATTCCCAGGGAAGGCTGGGCTGGGCTAAACTACCTTAAAATACATCAAGAAGATTTTTCTACTTACAACACTGTCTCCTTAGCCTAATAATGTGTGCCTACCTACCAAGTGTCTAAATTAAAAAAAAAAATTCTTTCCCCTGACAGAGTAAGATGCACATTGTCACCAGCCTTCATCTGTATTAACAGCAGTCAAATGAAACCAAGAAAATCACTGTGGCTTCCAACTGTAGGGTCTTGAGAATTTCAAGGGCCATAGGGAGGAAAATGGGCAGAAACAATTTCCCTTGTTTCACTCCATGAGCTTTTATTGTGTCTAGACACACATGAGTTTAGATTTCCTAATGCCTGAACTATTTCTAAGGTGGAAGATTCTTGGAAAACAACTGAATTTGTCATTCTTCCTCACCGTGACTCTAAGGACGTATTTATCCTGGGTGGCACAGATGACATACAGGTATGTAACTGGGTTGCGGGAAACTTGTGGTAAATTAGGCATGGTGGCACATGCCCATGATGCCAACATTTTGGAAATAACAGCAGGAGGACCGCTATCAGCTCAAGGCCAGCCTGTGCTACATAGCAAATTCTAGGCTAGCCAGGGATAGATAGTGAGAGTATGCCTCAAAATAAAGAAGGTAGAGAGGGTGAGGGAGGGAGGTGGAAAACGGAGACGGGGAGGAAGAGAGGGGATGATTTTATGGTCAAAGTCCTGACCATACCTCCTGAAGCTTTTGGAAAGAGTAAGTGGGGGAGAAGCTTATTTGGAAGGCAAGGTGTGAAAAATTGACACAAATGTTTATTCACAAGTGCTTATCGAAGTAATAAAATGGCGTATGTGTTTGTGTGTGCATGTGTGTATACACACATGTGTGCTCATACACACACACACACACACACACAGGCCTCTTAGTTAATGCCCCCAATGACCATTGAGAGAACATAGAGTTGTGAGCATGGCAAAAAGGCCAAGCTTGCCAGTGGCTGGGTAGGAAGCAGTAGGTGGGGCTACATTATCTTTTCAAACATGCTGGCCCTTAATTGGGCTCTCGGAATCTGGACTAGCCTGAGCTCAGGGACACATGGTTCTGCCTGTGTCTTCGCCCCTTCTCCCTGAAGGTCCTTCTTGATGACAGCACCATCAACATTGCAACCATTGCCTCATCGCGGTACGTGGGCCCCCTGAAGTCTCGCGTGGATGACTGGCAGAAGCAACTTGCCTTATTTAATCAAACACTGGTGAGTGAGGGCCGTTTCAGCTCCTAGACTCTGAAGTGGAAGGCTGCAAGATGCTGTGGGGCCAGGGAGACCTCTGTGGGATCAGGCCTGCCCAGCATGTACAAAGTTTTAGGTTTGCTCACCAACATACACATGTGAGCACATACGCACACATGTGCACACACACATGCATGCACGCACACACACACACACACACACACACACAGAGAATTATTTTAATATTATATAATTTAGAAATGTAAGGTTTAATTATTGGCATTTTGTAATGTTCCAAATGAAAACACACTCATTTGGCTTGTTTATATAATTATGCAAGGGAATAACTTCCAGCATAAGTAGAGGACACCAGTTTGGAAGCCACTCTCTGATAGTCCTATGTTTTTCTCCAGGAAGAGTGGCTGAACTGTCAGAGAAACTGGCTCTACCTAGAAAGCATCTTTAATGCCCCAGATATTCAGAGGCAGCTGCCTGCGGAAGCCAAGATGTTCCTTCAGGTGGATAAGTCATGGAAGGAAATCATGAGGAAGGTGAACCGGCTGCCTAATGCGCTCCGAGCTGCTACTCAGCCAGGTAGGAGCTTCAAGCTGTTTGTCACGACTAAAACTCTCAGTTTTAGACTCTCAGGGTACATCCATGGCTTGACTGAACTGAGCACTCTGCTGTCTAAGTGCTGCCGTACAGTTGAGTTCGTGACTTTAGAACAGAAGTTGAACTCTGTCCACACTCTTCCTCGCAGATAGAATCACAAAAACTTCCATAGCTTTAACTCAGAAATTAGAATGAATTAGAAAATTTGCCACTTACTGCAATTCAAGTAACAAGGTTGAGATTATTTTTAAAGGCTTTTCCTAGCCTATACTAATTATCCATGCTAATGAGTTGCAGTATGGCATTTTCAGGCACGCGTATCATGTATTTTGATAATATCCAGCCCTATCACCTTCTGCTGACCTCCTCCCACTCCTGCTGACCCTCCTCATATTCCCAGCTAGTCACCTTTCCACTTGCGCATCTTTCTCTGTGTGTGAACCAATGAGCTTATTTCCGCTTACAGGATCATGGGCACCTTGCCCATGGCTAAACCACCAAGGATGATGTCTCATCCTGCCCACCTCCTGCCCAGCATCAAGGTTGAAATGTTTTAACAAGTTCGGTTTCTGTGCACAGGCAACCAGTGTCTGGGGTGCACGAATACTCACTGAAGTTTACACTCTATATCAAACCCCAGCCAGCCTGCTTGTCCTACGGCCAACGGCAGTATCTGGCCATGATGGAGAATAATGCTGCCTAGCAAAGGCTATGGCCTTTGCCCAAAGAGTCTTGCATAAGACAGAGAAAAGGAAAACTATGGAATGATAAAAATCAAACACCCATAGATGTCTTAGGGAGGCTGCTCCCAGCTCCCAGCTGTCTCCCACTGGCCATAACCCCTCATCAGCCTCTGCCACTTTGCTGCATTTTTCTCTCATTCTCTCTCTCGTAAATGTTCCCACAATGTCATCAGAGCCACCAGGTGATCTAGAATAACAGCCCCATGTATCTCCAAAGTTCCCATTTCTACAGAAATCAAACAGATCCATAGCTGTAGGGGATTCGAACATCAACATCTCTGGAGGCAGGGCCATTACCCTTCCACAGACCCTCCGTTGTCATATTCAAACCTTTAGGGCACAAATGCAGTAATATTTGGATACAGAGTGATGCTCCAGTCCCTAAAGACTTGTTATAAAATAAATATCTAAGATTATTTGTTATTTGGAAATGAATATACATTTCATACATGAATATATTTAGATCATATCATCTCCCATTTCCCCCCAACTCCTCCCCAAACCCACCAACCCACCTAACTTCATCCTTCCCTTTATCTTTCTCTTCTTCCTCTTTCTTCCGGTTCTTGTCCCAGCCCCTCTGCCTCCTGCTCTGCCTTCTATAACCTACCAGGTTCATGCTGTGCTGCCCACATGTGAATGGGTACAGGACATCTATAAATGATAAATGGAAAATAGGTCTCTTGAAATAAAAAAGAAGATAAGACTCCAAAACACATCTGGCCCTTAAAATTTCAAATAAAGAAGTGTAGACCTGTAATAAACCTAACTCCAGATGACGATAAAGCCATGAAGAAAAATAAAGTAGAATAAGGGAGTGGCTGGGGGGCTAGTGTGTGTGTGTGTGTGTGTGTGTATGCATGCACACGCACGCATGTTGTGTGTATGCATATATATCTGTATGCATGTGTGTTCATATGTATTTTTGCAAGTGTGCAGGTGTATGCACATGTGTTTATGTGTGTGCATGTGTGTTCGTGTGTGTATGTGACATGTATGTGCACATTTATGTATTGTGTGCATGTATATGTATGCACACGTGTGTGTATGCATGCATGTGTTTATGTGTGAAGGATGATTAATGAAAACTCAGAAAGAGAAATTGGGGTTCAACCTGAAGGTCAGAAAAGAAAAGCAACCGGCCACTGGTTCTTACCTTGACTCAGTCCAAAAATGGTGATCCTGCCTCCAGGAAACCTCAACATGAGATTGTGTCTGTGAGCTGTCTCTTCCAATCTTATACTCCTCTCTAGGGATGGGATTAAAGGCATACACAACCTGGTTTCTATGGCAACTAGTATGACTACTGGGGTTAAAGGTGTGTGTTATCACTGCCTGGTCTGTAAGGCTGACCAGTGGAGCTGTTTTACTCTCTGATCTTCAGGCAAGTTTTATTTATTAGAATACAGATGAAATTCCACTACATATGTGTATGTGCACGCATGTGTGCATGTGTGTGCATGTGAATGTATGTATATGTGTGTATATGTGTGTGAATGTGTGTATGTGTATATGCATGTGTGTATGTATGTGTATATGCATATGTGTGTATGTGTATACACATGTGT
>JABTXL010009180.1:1112002-1127824 GCA_025134845.1 Neodon shergylaensis
GTGAAAACAGCATTGTAAATGCACACTGCAGGATTTTTAGCAAGTGGCGCGGTGCTGTGCAGCATCTTACCTAACACTGCAGCTTCGTGTCTACTGAACAGATTCATGTCTACTGAACAGATTCATGTCTACTGAACAGATTCATGTCTACTGAACAGCTTCATGTCTACTGAACAGATTCATGTCTACTGAACAGATTCATGTCTACTGAACAGCAACACCTCCCACCCCAGCCCTGGCAACCACCGCTCTTCTCTACTTATATGAGTTTGATAAACACCTCACACCTGTGGCTGGATTATTATTTTAAACTTAATGTCCACTCACTATCCACCCAATTTATTGACATTGTCACTGGTGACACGATTTCCTTCCTTTTCCGGCTGAATGCTAGTCCACTGGGTGCACAGGACACATTTTCTTTATCCAGTGGTGGGTTTTTAGGTTGTTTCTTTGTGCTGACAGTGGTAAATAATGCTCCTTAAGACCCTGAGTTCAATTCTTTGACTTATATGCTCAGAAGTGGAGTTACTCAGTCAAACAGTAATTCTATTTGCAGGTTTTTTTTTAGAAACCTCTGCACCGTGTCCCATCCACATGTCCCTACATCATATTCCTACCAGCAGCATCCAGAGATCCCTATCTCTAGCTCCGTGTCCTTGCCAATACTTGTTATCTTTTTTTTTTTTTGATAATGGGCTTGAGATTACATCACATTGTGGTTTTGTAATATTTATTCTTTTGACAAGTTCATACATGTACATAGCGAGATCTACTTTTTCTCACCGCTGCCCTCTCTTGCCGGTCTCCTATGCTTTTTATCCCACCATACTCTTTAGAGGTCTCTTCCTCACGTTTGTATCTTTTTGTTTTGTCTTGTGACGACACACTGATTTTTAATCAGGATCACCTGTATGGCCTCAGGTTTGGAACTGTTCATTGGAACCCGGTGGACTTGCCACTGGTTACACCATGAAGGCAATGACTTTCCTCCCAGATTCCATCAGTAGCCAATAGTTCGGCAAGGAGGGGCAGGCCCCCATGAGCCCCTCCTTGATTCACGATTGGCTGTTGACAGGCCCAAGCTTGTACAGGTCGTGTGATGGCTGTGCCACACTCTGAAGATGGCATGTCCCAGCCCTTCTCCCCATCTTCTGCTTCTTGCTTGCTTCTGCTCCCTCTTCTGTTACGTCCCGTGTGCCTAGGGAGGGTGCTGTCAATGTCTTACTTAAGGCTGAGCATTCAGCCCTCATTTACTCTCTGTGCTAGGTTTTTGGGTTTTGCACTTGTCACCTTACACTGGAGAGCTGGAGTCACCTGAGAAGATGTGGTAGCAGTAATTGTAGAAACCGCCTCTATAAGATTGACCTGTGAGCAGGTCTGTGGGGGCTTTCTTGATTGTTGTGGGAGGAATCAGTCCATTGTAGGTAGTACCATCCTCGGGCAAGGGGTCCTAGTATACAAGAAAGCAAACTGAGAAAGCGACGGAGAGCAAGCCAGTAAGCAGCATTCCTCCATGGCCTCTGCTTCAGTTCCTACCTTCAGCTCCTGCCTTGGCTTCCCCAGGTGTAACTTGTAAGCAGAAACAAACCCTTTGCTCCCAAGCTGATTTTTTGTCATAGTGTCCATCTCAGCAATAAAAAGCAAACCAGGACACCTTTAGCATCTTGAGCAGCCATGAATCTTACTTAGTACTCACTGCTGACACAAAGAGAAACTTCTCAGGTAAAGAATGAGGAGAGCATGTGTTTGAAAATTTTATAATTTTGTTTTTTTTTTTCATTGAGTTTTTGATAGTAACATGCCTGGTGACTAGAGATATTCAGCATCATATGTGGATATATAGATACAGATATAGATCCTGGACAGTCGGTATCTCTGCTTTAGAAAAATATTATTCAAGTCATTTTCCGACCTTTAAATTTGAGCCATTTGGTATTTTCTTATTGTTATCTTATGCTACATATAAAAATCGATTCAAAGTAGATTTGGGAAAGATTTAAACATATGACTGAAAGCCAAAAAGTGCCATGACATTTTCCTTCACACTGGTATTCTGGCCATGACAGCCAAAGCAAAACCAGACAATGGGACTGTACTCAATTAAAAAGCCTTTCCCAGAAAAGGAGACAACAGAGTGGAAACACAATCTAGACACCAAAGATACGATATCTGTCAGCTGTATTTCCAACATGGACCTAGGCCTGATCTTCAGCTCCAGACTTAACTGTTCTTCCAAGTGCCACTGCGTTTTCTAAAGATTCACCCCGAGACAGAACAGGGAAAGGGAAGCAGAAACACCAAAGGAGACTGTCAGTGGGATTCTCTCGAGAGAGTCCTAGAAGTAGATCCCCAGAGAAAGTCCCCCAGCCATCTGCAGACATGGCCCCTGATCTGGGCATAACAGAGGAAAACCAAACCCAGAAATATAAGACCCTCAGAGGAGCCGTACGACTTAGATAAGGATGTGGTGGTCTGGGGTAAATAGGGAGCTAAAGGACTTGAATTTATTTAGTCACTAATCTGGTTAAAGTGCCCTGCAATGTTCTTTTATTGTTATTAGTGGAAAACTACAAACGAGAAGCCTCACCAGGATGACCTGGACCTCCTTGTAGGCCAGACTAGCCCCACAAAGATGCACCAGCTTTTGCCTTTGAGTGCTAGGATTAAAGGCATGCGCGTACACCACATCTGTGAATTTCTAAGTAGAGCAATCTACTCCCCAGCAAGAGACTTAATCATGTATCAAGGGTTTTCAGAAGCATGTCCACCAAGGTCTGATTTTACTATTTAAAGGCTCTGCCACAGCCATCCAGTTAGTGACCTTCTCTGATTATCAGTTTGCTTGACTGCAAAAATGGTGTCCAGATAGTCTATACTTCATAGAAGCCTTATAAAAATTAAATAAGACATTGTATTATTTTGTCACAGAATTATAAAGTTTTCTAGTTAGTTTTTTTTAGCAAATAGCTACTCTAAATTTAATAATGGAAATACATATTGCAAGCTGATGTTGAGCATTCACTGCAACAATTCTTTAATTCACAGAGATTGAATGCCCTGGCTGCACTAGTTCGAGGCTCTCTTCCTAGGCTGCACAGAAACATAATAACTGCTTTGATTACCATTGATGTGCATGCGAGAGATATAGTTACTGAGCTGGTTCAAACCAAGGTAAATGTTTCATTAATGGAAAATGGCATGGCAATCTGCGGATTCCATGTGTGTGTCTGACACAGCCACCATTCCTATCACTGCTGTAGGTAGACTCGGCCGACTCCTTTGACTGGCAGAGACAACTGCGCTATTATTGGGATATAGACCTGGATAACTGTGTGGCTAGGATGGCGCTCTCCCAGTACACCTATGGCTACGAGTATTTGGGAGCCTGCCCAAGACTGGTCATCACTCCTCTCACGGTACGTTATTGATCGTTATTGATTGCCTTTTCATCCAAACAGCGTGGAAAGTACTCAACATTGCTGCATCTCTATAAGACAGAGAGTGGCCTTGTCTGATTTTTGTGCCTGGGTATTTGGGCATCTTTCAGTTAAAAATTTTCAGGGCCAGAGAGATGCTTCATTTTAGAAAGTGCTTGCCATGCAAACATAGACTTAAGTTCAGATCCCTGGCACCCATATAAGAAGCTGGGCATGGGGGCATGTGCTGTAACCACAGTGCTATGGAGGCTGAAACAGGAAGATCTCTGCAGATCACTGGCCAACCAGCCTAACCAAACCAGTGAGAGACCTGGAGTGGAGAGTGACTGAGGAAGACACCTAGTGCTGACCACTGATGCACACACGCACCTACGTGACTACATGTGAGTGCACCCATACACACACACACACACACACACACACACACTTCTATTAAATAAATCAATTAGACCTATGAATTTGTAAATAAAGTCACTTCCTTTCAATAATGACAATTGATTGATTTCTTCAGGATCGTTGCTATCTTTGCCTTATGGGGGCTTTGCAGCTGGATCTCGGAGGCGCACCTGCCGGGCCTGCTGGCACTGGGAAAACAGAGACCACCAAAGACCTAGCAAAAGCTCTCGCCATCCAGTGTGTGGTCTTCAACTGCTCTGATGGTTTGGACTACAAGGTGTGGTTGTAATTTTTAATCTGATACAAATATTAAATGCTTTCAGCAGTTTTCATCATTTGCAACATGAATTAAAACAAGGAGACAGATGATAGCGAACAGAGAAGAAAATGGTATTAAAATAGGATGAGCAGAGCAAGTCATCATGCGGTGGGCTGGGCCGTCTGGGTAAGAATCAATGCAGGGGAGACGTGTCAAAAAGCGAATTTTTAAAAAGAAGATCTATACAGGGCAGGTGGGGGTGCCTAGAAAGATGGCTCAGCAGTTAAGAGTGCTTGGTGCACCTGCAGAAAACCTGAGTTCCATTCCTAGCACCCATGTGAGGTGATTCACAACCCTCCTTAACTCTAGCTTCAGGGTATCTGACACGCTCTTCTGGCCGCCAGGACACTGAGTGTTCACACACACACACACACACCTAAATAATAAAACAGTCTCTTAAATGCTAACCATAAATAAGTAGAGTAAAAGTCATATAGGCTAGAATGCATTCAGGGACTAGAGAAAAGTAAAATCTAACTTTTTAGAAGAAGATGGGCCATTGAGAGACACCGATACATAGTGAGAAATTTGAAG
The DNA here is from genome assembly GCA_025134845.1 of Neodon shergylaensis. NCBI lineage: Eukaryota > Metazoa > Chordata > Mammalia > Rodentia > Cricetidae > Neodon > Neodon shergylaensis. The sequence goes on from JABTXL010009180.1 coordinate 1,116,692, forward strand.
GCTGATGTGTAGCTCACTACTGAAATGCTTGCCTAGTGAATTTGATTTTCCCACACCACCAAAAATAGAAACAGCCTTCAAGGACTTGAAGTACATGGGAGGAGGGAGAATTAAAGGTAAGGTTTTCAGTACATTTGGTCCTGGGGTCTATTATATGTTAAAAATTTATCAAGATAAATTGTAGCCATTGGTATTTCACTTGCTAGAAATTAAAGATAATGTATTTTATATATCTATTGTAAAATACCAATAATGATGTTAACATAAACATCCATTTTTGTGGAAAAAAAACTTTGCAAGCAAAAAGCTTACAGGTTATTTATGTCTTTTTAAATCTTTGGTGATTGGGAAAATGGATGGTAGCTAAATTTTTGTATTTTATTTTGTATTTAATCCCTTGAGGCTTATGGCTTTGGTTGAACTGTCTGAATAGACTCTAGTCTCTGATAGAACTGTATGCTGAAAAGAGGAATATTTTAGTAATTTTTTCAGGTAGTTGACTGTGAAAGACAGATAGCGCTTTAGCACAATTGGGAAGCGCTTAGACCTCACAGACACCCTGAAAGATACCTTGGTACTTGCAGAGATCCATGCTGGCTTCTTAGTGCTTCTGGTGGGTGTTAGGAAGATTTTTTAAAAATGTACATATTTATGTCTTTATTGTTAGAAACTTTGAAGACTATAAATTCACTAAGTAAGGCTTTTGAGACACTGTCTTCCAGCCTCCTACCTTCCGTTTTCTGTCACAGTTTGTGACATTTGCACATTATTCAATACTTGTCTCTGTTTTGTCTGGAAATTGATTGTAAAATGTCAGTGCCTCACATAGTACTCATACTAAGACTGCTCTTTGCAGGATTTGAGGGCATAATTAGACCCCTAGACAATCACTGACACAGAGAAGTCGCTACCTACCCTTCAAAGGAGAGAACTATGTCAAGCAGTGAATAGTCTCTTTCTTTACCTCCTCTGGGACAGTGTTTTCAAAACCTTTGTGTGTGCAAACTGCCCAGTGATCTTCTACTAAAATAGATGAGATATTCGATTCTATTTGCTTTTCCAGTTGACCACAATTTCACAAACCATGAACATCAGAGTGAGTAATTGGATACCCACAATGGAGCAAGACAAAGAAAACATACCATAATTGTTTATGAGAAGAGACATAAGCACTCCATCCGAACCCCAGCATGACTGAGCACCCCCCTCTCCCAGCTAACCTAGTAACTGCTGCCTCTTCAGCAAAGCTTCAGGCAGCTTTCCTTTGTCCTGCTGCCTAGATTGGCAATATCATGAAACGCACTGCAGAATTGCCCCTGCTCTCTTGTTTGTGTGTCTCCTTCCTCAAAAGATAGTCAAGTCCTGACATCTGGCTACCTGGTTTAGGGATAGAATCTTTACCAATAGATAAGACAATGCTAAAACTGAATGAGCCTAATGTAGTGACCAATGCCCTTCTAAGAAGAAGGAAATGAGGGTACAGTCACCTAAATAGAAGAGGAAATTATGTGAAAAGACACACTAGAAGCAGAGGTTGGAGTAGTGCAGTGTGAGCTGGGAAATGGTAGATCGCCTGCCAATACTAAAATCTGCACGCTAAGCATAGTTTATCAACACCCAGATCTCTGATTTCTAGCTTCTAGAGCTGTAACATCATATATATTTGATCCTTGGAGCCAGACTATTGCAATTTGTTGATATACAGAGCAGGGGCTCGAGAGATGGCTCAGCAGTTAAAGAGTGCTTGCTCTTCTTGCAGAAGACCTGAGTTTGCTTCCCAGCACTCACATTGGCCAGCTCACAGCCACCTGAAACTCTAGCTCTAGGGGTTGAGAGTCCTCTTCTGGTCTTCGCAGGCACTTGCACACTCATGTGCACACACAGAAAGACACACATACATAAATAAAAATTTTAAATTGGGGTTTCAGAGATGGCTCAGTGGCTAAGAGTCAGTACTCTTCCCAGAGGACACAGGTTCAGTTTCCAGCACTCATATAGTAGCTCACAAGCTTCTGTGACTTCACTTCTAGGAGAGCTAACTTCCTCTTCCAGCCTCTGTGGGTATTAGGCCCACAAGTGGCACATAGACATACATGCAGGCAAAACACCCATGCACATTAAATAAAATAACAAATGTTTAAAAGTAAATAAATATTTAAATATTGTGTGTGTATCTACTTATGTGCAGTACAAAACCCTTCTTCGTTGAGCCTTTGCTGAAATCTCCTGGGCCAAGCCGGACCCCTACTCCACCCCCTTTCCTCGTGTTCTATAACCCATGATTTCCCCAGGACTCACATGGCTCACTTCACCAAGTGTGGTTTCTCCCTTGGTGGGACAAGTGATAAATGCAACTGTGTTTACTTATTGATGGATTCCTTGTCTACCTTTGGCTCCTAGGCTTTGCCTTCTCCTTCACTTATACTGAAAGGTGCTGGAGAAATGGATCAGTACTTACAACTATATACTGCTATTGCAGAGTATCTGAGTTCAGTTCTAAGAACCCGTGTTGCACAGCTCACAACCACTTGTAAATCTAGCTCTGTGGGGATCCTATGCTCTCTTCTGGCCTCTATAGGTACCTGCACACATGTGCACATACGTGCGCGCACACACACACACACCTAAGAATCTGCCTGACTTGCAAAATATTTGTTGATCACGAGAAGCATCCTTTTTATTTTTTAAGTGTTTCAAGACAGGGTTTTTCTGTGTAGCCCTGGCTGTTCTGGAGCTGACTTTGTAGATCAGGCTGGCCTCAAACTCACAGATATCTGCCTGCCTCTGCCCCCCAAGTACTGAGACTAAAGGTGTGTGCCACCACATCCTGGTGAAGCATCCTTTCTTAAGATCACTAGTTGGAACCACCCCAACAGGCAGGCAGAAAGTTTTGCATTCCAGGCCAATGTATCATACCAAGATGCGGTTTGGGTGAGGCCTGGCCAATCTTTGCATCTACTGAACTTTTGATACAGACAACCCATGTGAGAGCTGGATTTCAAACTCCCACAGTCCTCAGCCAAGAGTGACTAAGGATTTTCTTTTTAAAGTGTTCACATTTCAGTTGCTTTCATTCCTAAGAAGAACCATCTTTTATTATTACTGGATTATCAACAACTGAATTGAAAGATCTGGAATCATCTTTCTTTCCTTGTCTCTGCTTTCCTGTCCCCAGCACCAATGTCCTTGTCTCCCATAATCTCATATCTCCCCTAAATCGGCCTCCTTTGTCTACAGTGAGGGTCTGGCATTTTAATCTGATGTGGGAAAAGTCTCAACAACCCTGTGTTTCCCACGCATAAGAGAAGGAAAGACCAATAGATAAGGAACCATTATTGTCCTGCATGGCCTGATATTTAGAAATTCTCGAAGGCCCCATTGAAGAAGGTCCAATTTTTTCTACCTTGGGCTACACTTTTCTCAATTATAGGATCTGTTTCAATGTTTTTTCATCTACTGGCAATTTTTCCCCAAATTTTTTTCCTGTCATTATTTCCCCCTTTACATCATGATTTTGCCACATGGGATCAGGTATGAGTATAGACATACAAATGAAGAAATACCCACATGAACCTATGCTTGCTGGAACAGGAGGAAGAATGGTCACTGTCCAGCTCACTTGACCTTGAGACAGAAAGTGCATCGCTTCTGTTCTTAGAAACACACATACTGTAAAGGAATATCAACCAAAACATCCAGTCTTCTAAGACATTTTACACTTTTGATAGCACAATTACAATCATTTTCATTCACCATTAGGATTCTGCTATAGAATAAATCAGCAGGGGCTGGAAAGCCAGCTCAGCTCAGGAGATAAGAGCAATAGAAGCTCTTGCAAGCTCCAGGTTCAGTTCCTGGCTGTCACATGTGGCTCCTAACTATTCTAAGGGATCCAACGCCCTCGTCTGGCTTCTGTGGACACTGCACCCACAGGGTGCACTACGTATATGCAGAGAAGATTCTCTCGTGCATGCTTTTAATCCCAGCACTCAGGAGGCAGAGGCAGGTGGATCTCTGTGAGTTCGATGCCAGCCTGGTCTACAGAGTGAGTTCCAGGACAGGCCAGAGCTGTTACGCAAAGAAACTCTTTCTCAAAAAAAAAAAGCAAAATAAATAAGTAAATAAATAGATCTTTAAAAAAAAGATGAAATCAAGCCCTACCCCCAGTGCAGTAGTGCCTCTGCTTGTGGGCGCTTATGCCCTGCCTGCCACAGTGGGCACCTTTCAGAGACAACAGAAAGTCCACTAGTGAAATTCCCCAAGGCCTCTTTAAAACCCCAAGTTTGTCTCTTCCGTGAGTTACACTTTTTAAGAACCTGTAAGTATTTGCCATAGATAAGTGAAGGTTATGAATAAAAATTCCCCAAGGACATATGATACACATTATCATTTTATTTAAGAGAAAAATTGGATTCAAACCATTCAAGAGAGGACTATGTCCTCTTGTAGAATGTGCTTGCTTCTGGTATGTAATGCGCATCGTTACTAGAACACCAACAGTAACCACGCTCCAGAGGCCCCCCTCCTTTCCTCTGTCTCCACTCCACATTGTACACATTAGAGGAGACCAACAATGCAGCTGGAAGTTGATTAGCTCTGCTTGCATTTCAGATGATGGGACGCTTCTTCAGTGGCTTGGCGCAGTCGGGGGCCTGGTGCTGCTTTGACGAATTCAACAGAATTGACATTGAAGTCTTGTCAGTCATTGCACAGCAACTCATCACCATCAGGAATGCCAAGGCTGCAAAGGTGAGATGTCGGGGCGGCTGGCTGTCAGTGCAGCTTTCTCAAGCTGCTCTCTAATTCAGCAAGCAGTGCCTTGGGAAGGACATCGTCCAGTGTAATCAGGGAATACCATAGCAACACGGCTGACTGGGGTAGGTGCAGCCCTGATCTAAGCAAAATGAAGAAACAGATGCTGTGCTGGGCATACAGAGACTGTGAGAATGAGTGTCTGAGCTCACAAAACCCTCCTTCCCACCCCAAGGTATACACACACACACACACATTCACAAAACATACAAATGCTGTGCTGGGCATACAGAGACTGTGAGAACTAGTGTCTGAGCTCACGAAACCCTCCTTCCCACCCCCAAGGCGCACGCACACACACACACACACACTTTCTTCCTCGCTTTTCTTCTCCTTACTTTTGACATTTACTTACCTGATGCTTCTTGAGTTCCATGTTTTCTGGGCCCCATAACTTTCTTCATGACTTCCAGGGCCAACCTAGTGTTGGTGAGAAAATAGCAGAGAAAACCTGAGAGGCTCAAGGAGTCCACACCTCTTCAGGTGAGCTTTTCAGAGCTCACTGAAAGGGAAAATCTGAGGACCAAATAGAGATTCTGAGTGAGCCTGCTACTTAGCATGCCCCACGAGTCACTGCTGAAGAAGGACTTTCGTGTTGGGGAGGTGATGGCTGTGAAGGAAGAGCCTTCTGGGTTTGGTCACCAAAGAGCAGCACAATTTAGCCTACATAAACCAGAATCTTCCTCTTTCCTTTTGGGGAATTAACTGCCACAAGTCTCTTAATTCCTCCCTCAACCCCTTCCAGAAGACGCTCAGACTTCCTTGTTCCCCATCAGTAAGGTTCATATTGCAAAGCTGGGGATCTTTGGAATCACCCCAGCTCAGGAGCCAATCACTGTTGAAAGGTGCACTGGTAAGGAGTTATTAAGTCCAGTGTGGAAAGCCCAGGAGATCACCCTCTCCAGCTTCTGTCCTCTGTCATAGGTGAGCATAGGCTCTGTCCCTTTGCAGTCCCCTCCGACAAAGCTTCAAGCCTGCACCTGCATATGCCTATGACCTTGTCAGAGTCCTGGGGATGATGACCGACAAGACAACCATACCGGAAACAGGACAAGATATTTTAATATAAAAAATGTTAAGGATTTTTATGACTTCTGCAAAGTAGCAAATTATAGAAAAAAAGGAAATAGGGACTGGACTTCCAGTGAGTGGCTAAGTCAGTGAATCTCTATGGTGCTTTTGTGTTTTCATTAACCTTTGTGAAGGAGGAGATGATTACAGGTGAAAACGATTCAAAGAAGTCAAAAATTATTTCTACGGATGCCGCAGAACTGAGATACACACTGGAATCCAAGCGACCCCTCCATTCTGTCCTGCTTCTACTAAACGCACCTACTCTGCGAAGGTGTGGGTTAAATGAGAAGATTTCTAGAGAGAATTTGCAAATCATTTCCATCTTGCAAGAGCAAGTCTGGAAAGCAAAGGGTCATGAGCCCGACAGAATGGAGGTGGGCTGGAGCATTCGCAGCTGGACGGCAGCCAGGTAGTCGGAGCGGGCTAAGCCCCTAGAACCAATGAAGAAATTCAAATCTAAGTAGAGTCTTGAGCAGTGAAAGCATCCATTCCACAGCAGCCAGGTCACTCAGCATTTTCTTCCCAGGCAAAGACACAGGGCCCAAGCCCACCCTGGTCTGCCCCCATAGTCTCAGGCCTCGGACAGCACCCTCGCTCACTGTCCCGACTCAGAACCTTAGCATCAGCTCTGTTTTGTCTCTTTACCTTCAGCCCAGACTCTAAACTGTTCCTAGAAGGTAAGAACTGCACCTGCGGGGAGCCCCTCATCCATACATGTACTTCTCAGGTTCTGGCTCTGGTCTCCCCAGTCTGTAGTTAGCCCGAACTCTCCATGGTCACCTCTACTCCATCACTCTTCTTCGCTTCTCACAAGCCGGGAGACAAACGAGAAGCTCTTCAACTCAGACTACAAGACTCTCGGTACTGGGAGCCCAGTGTACCTGTTGCTTTCCTCATTGCCATCAAAACTGCCCACCGAGAGCAACTTGAGGGAAAAGCGGGTGGTTGTGACTTAGAGGTGATACAGTCCTTCCTGGAGGAGAAGGGATGGCATAAAGGCTTAGAGGCTAAGACTTGGTGATGAAGGCATGGGGATAGGAGTGTGAGGTAACTGGTCAGTCAGGAAATAGAGAGCAGACAGGAAGTGGGCCCGGCTACATGACCTCAAGGCCAACCTCTAGTGACCCACTTCCACCAATGCTCAAAGCTCCCATGCCTTCTGAAACAGCACCACCAGCTGGGAAGAGCCGGTGGGGACAGTCCACAGCATCAGGCCCACCTACGCTTTGCTCTGAACTTTGTCGCACTTTAGCTATTCCCCGAATGTGCAATGTTCTTTCTTGTTCTTATTCTTCCCACCTGAAAGCTGCCCAATCATCAACCTAAAACGCCCTTCCACCCTCCACATACCACCCCATCAACCATCCCCCACACTCCTATACCCTGTGCCCCGGGTCTCCAGATGCCTATCTGTTCCCAGCATGGGTTTCGTATGCACACACATCACCACACCACATTTCCATTACCACACCACACCACACCACCACACCACACCATACTACCACAACCACACCACACTACCACAACCACACCACAGCATACCACCACACCACGACCACAACCACACATCACCACACCACGACCACGACCACAACCACACATCACCACACCACGACCACAACCACCACCACCTCCACCACACCACCACCAAGACTGTCACATTTGCTACATAGGGTGGTCCCAGTCTGGGCCTGAGTGCACACAGCAGGGCTCAAGCATGAGCACCCTTCAACTCTGTGTCTCCCTGGCTCACCCTGGCTCGGCCTTCCACAGGTGCTCAGCAATCCTCTACTGTTAAGGGCAAGTGAGGGTAGTGCAGTCACAGACAGGCCACACCACTCATAGGCTTAACCCAGACTGTGATTTCCCCGGGGAGACCAGCGAGACAGAGTAGAACGGGCTGTTCAGCCAAGCGGTCGAAGGTAAGCTGAAGAGTCTCAGCGGATGTTGAGACCGAAGCGTTCAGGACTTGCTCAGGTAGGAGCACACCACTTGGGCAGGGAAGTAGAGAGCAGTGGACACAGGACCCAGAAGAGACCGGAAGTAGGCAGATCTAGAGAAAGCTTCCCTCACCCCACAACAGGTCCCCGCGGGCTCTGCTTGGATGCTCCCTTTAAGTGAGTCTCTGATACCAGAAATGATTGTGTGAAAGAATTTACAAACGCTCAGATAAGTGCTTGTTTCTTAGACCTTCTCTTTGCACAGCTGTCCAGATTCATGTTTGAGGGCCGGGAAATCAAGCTCATCATGACCTGTGCCGCTTTCATCACCATGAACCCCGGCTACGCTGGCAGAACGGAACTGCCGGACAACCTGAAAGCCCTGTTCAGACCGTTTGCCATGATGGTTCCCAATTACGCACTGATCGCAGAGGTGAGCTTCAGACTGTAATGAAGCAGGGTTTTAATTAAGCATGGCTTATCTTATTTGCCATCTAATTCTCTCAAGACAGAGGTTCCTTTTACTTCCTAGTTTCCTCTTTTTTATTATTATGAAATGCCTTGACCAAAAGCAACTTAGGAGAGAAAGGATTCATTTTGGGTCTTAATTCCAGAGCGCAGTCCACCAAAGCTGGTAAGAAAAGCAGGCATGAACTTAAAGCAGCCAGTCACATCCATAGTCAAGAACAATGAGAAAGGAACGCATGCTTGCTTACCTGTTCTCAGCTCACTTATACACTTCACAGTCCAGGACCCAGGCCCAGGGGATGCTGCTGCCCAATCCCCCATAGATATAACCACAGGCTAACCCGATGGAGGCAATCCGTCATTCAGAATCTCTTGCAGGCAATTCTGGATTATGACAAGTTGACAGTTCAGCCTCGACGTCTCGCTTTCTAAGCACCCAAGCTGTGGCTGTTGGTTATTACTCACACAGAGTGCAAATTTGCGCGAACAGAGAATGTCGCATTCTACGTGTTCACTTGGTTTTCAGTCTTACTTCTAGCATCCAGAATTCCCCAGCTGGTTCACAGAATCTAGCAGACTCCTTTTTTCTTTTCTTTTTTTTTTTTCGAGACAGGGTTTCTCTGTGGTTTTGGAGCCTGTCCTGGAACTAGCTCTTGTAGACCAGGCTGGTCTCGAACACACAGAGATCCGCCTGCCTCTGCCTCCCAAGTGCTGGGATTAAAGGCGTGCGCCACCACCGCCCAGCTCTAGCAGACTCCTAAACATTGAGTGAGGCAATGTATTTAATTAACCCACTTACTGGACTTTAATCCGTTCATCTCGAGGAGTTTGAGTGTCGGGATTTGTTCTAAAAAGACAGCATTATCCCCACTTCTCTTTGGATGTAAATTTAATTAGAGCCAGAAGTATTGGAGCCCAATGTGTTGCCTCATGCCTCTAATCCCACTTTTCAGAAGGCTAAAACGGAAGGTTTACTGTGAATTCAAACCAGCTTGGGTGATATAGTGAGACTTTATCTCCAAAAAAAAAAAAAAAAAGAAAGAAAGAAAATTAGGAAGAAGTGTTGAGTCAAAGTTGTATTAGTCACTTGAATATTCATAATCACTCGATTATGGAGAAGGGGGTTCGTTTGTAGTCTGTAAAAGTTTAAGGCAATAATCATTAATAAATTAATTGTTTGTGATTGATTAATGTTTCTACATCTACCAAGGAATCCTTTTATTTGAGTGTTTTTATTCTTTCATCCTAGCTAAGACTCCATGTGTATAAGTTTTACATGTTTCTCAGAGCACTTTTAATGAGGTATGCTTTATGTACAATAAAGTGCCCACAGCTCATACGGACATGAGCAAATATTTGAACAGAGACTCATCTGTCTGGCGCCAAGACCAAAATACAGGGCTTCCTTTCAGAACTCCAAAAGCTCCCTTGAGCCCTGGGCTGCATTTCATATCGATGGACGCTTCCCCTTTCAGAATGGAATTTCTCGGAAAGCACCGGTTCCTCCTGCGGCTAATACATTCTTTTGAATTATTAAAGAATCTTCTACCTGAAGTAAAAGGAATTGATTATGACTAGACCAGACCAACACTAGAGGAATTTCAAGCTGAATTAGCATAATGCTTGAAGCGTTCAGGGGTGCCCTGCGTCTCCTGCAGACACGGTGGTGGGAGGGCAGTTGAGACAGGCTGTACCTTTGCTCTCTCTTCTGTCTGCGACCCGTTCAGCATGTGCTGACATCTCCCGTGGTGTGGAGGGCAGCTGAGACAGGCTGTACCTTTGCTCTCTCTTCTGTCTGCGACCGGTTCAGCATGTGCTCACCTCTCCCACTTTGCCTACTGTTGTGCCGCTCAGTCCTGAACTGGAGGAATTTCTAAGTGCAGTCTTCTGGGCTTGCTTCCTGTTGGTGTCACGGATGGAAAGAGTCAGGCTTTCTCATCAGCAAATGCTTTCAATGGTGACAAAGATCCTCACTTCATAATAAGAGCACTGGTAGGGAAAGTGAAGTTGTTCACTTTCTGACCTGCAAAGCTGGGCAACAACCTATGATGGGAGGCACACTGGATGAAACTCTAACACAAGCCCCTTCCTCCTTTTCCTCTGTGGCTGAGGAATCACAAGGACTTGATCCTACACACAATCTAGGTTTTGTCCTCCATCTGCCTCTTACATATGTCTATTCTGAACAAAAATCATGTGTGAGTTTATCTTTATCTCTACCGTTTTAATTTAACAGGGATGACCCTGTCACATGTCACATCTACAGGTCATTAGGCATGCTTGACTATTAATTTTCTATTCTAAACTTTTATCTTGGGTAGTCAGCCTAGCAGACTCTAGCAGGGCTCCTGTGCCGCCTGTTCATCCGTCTCAGCATTTAAGCTGACTGGAGGCGCCTTTGAAATGAGCTGCCATATAGCCTTTCTTACATAATCACCGATAGTGTGAAATCCACAGTGCCCGAGCCGCAAAGAAAGCAGAAGGCAATGGCTGGGCTGCACGATCCAAGCCCTGCTTCCGAGCTCACCTGCTGTGGTTGGGGCAGATCACTGGTATGATGGGTAGAAGGAACACTCCGTTCCTACCTCTGCTGTGGAGGACAAAGATTTAGGCTGCAAAATGGCTCAGCAGGCAAAGGCACTTGCTGCCTTGAAAACCTGAATTCAATCCTTGAGCCTTCCACAGGCATGCAATGACACATGCACAGCCACACACCACGTTCTCTCTCTCTCTCTCCTCCCTCCCTCCCTCTCCCTCTCTCTCTCCTCCCTCTCTCTCTCTCTCTCTCTCTTTCTCTCTCTCTCTCTCTCTCTCTCTCTCTCTCTCTCTCTCTCTCTCT
>JABTXL010009180.1:1134957-1154975 GCA_025134845.1 Neodon shergylaensis
AGGAGAGCTCCTGTTAGTATTCACACCAGCAGTGGAGGAGAGCTTCTCTTAGTATTCACACCAGCAGTGGAGGAGAGTTCTTGTTGCTCAAATACTTTCCATCTTTTGGCATTTTTGGTGCTTTGGGTTTTATAGAGCTCTGGGCAGGTGCAACAGGTTCTTGTTTCAACTTGTATATCTATCTATATGTCATCTTTGCTAAAGTGTGTATTAGGGAACAGTTTTACTCACTACTTAACTAGGATTGGTTAGTTTATTGTTTATCAAGTGTAGGCCTTTGTGACACTATGCAGGGGGAGAAATCTTTGTACATTTGTTTGTTTGGGAAGTTTTTTTTTATTATTCTTCTCTCATACTATACATCACAACTGAGTTCCCCCACCTCTCCTCTCCCCCAGATCCACTCCTCTTCCATTTCCCTTCAGAAAAGAACACACACACACATACACACTCCCTTAGGGATAAAAACTAAAATGGATTATCAAGTTACAGTAAAACTAGGCACAAACTCTCATATTAAGACTGAACGAGGCAACTCAGTAGGAGGACAAGGGTCCCAAGAGCAGACAAAAGAGTCAGAAACAAGCTACTCCCACTGTTAGGAGTCCCACAAGAACACCAAGCTGCACAACAGTAGCATGTATGCAGAGGACCTACCACAGATCAATGCAAGCTCTGTGATTGTTACTTCGGCCTCTGTGAGCCCCTATGCACCCTGTTAGTTTCTGAGAGCTGTGTTCTACTGGTGTCCTCAACCTTCTGGCTCCTACAATCCTTCTGCTCCCCTTTCTTTGGGCTTCCCCAAGCTCCACCTAATGTTTGTGTTTTGTTCTCTATATCTGCTCCCATCAGTTGCTGGATGAAGCCTCTCTAATAATGATTGGGATAGACACTGGTCTACTATGAGTATAGCAGAACATCACAAGGAATCATTAGGTTGATTCTTTTTTCTAGGTCTCTGTCTGGCCGATCCAGACTCTGGTTTCTGGCCATCCAGGTAGTGTCTGGCATGGGCTCCCTCTGGTGGCATGGGCCCCAAGATAAAACACTCATTAATTGGCCACTCTCAAGAGTTCTATGCCACCATTACCCTAGCGCATTTTGCAGGCAGGACAAATTGAAGGTTTAAAGTGTTATGTGGTGATGTTTTGTCTGTGCTGCCATGAATAAAGCTTGCCCGAAGACCAGAGTGCAGAACTAGCCACACTAGTCAGCCACAGAGGCCAGGCAATGGTGGCACACACCTTTAATCCCAGCATTCAGGAGACAGAGGCAGACGGTAGCTACCCTGGGCTACATAAGACTGAATCTGTTGAAAAGGGAAAAGAGCTCACGCCTTTGTTCCCAGCACTTGGGATCACAGGCCTTTAATGTCAGCACTAGGGAGGTAGAGACGGCAAGTGATATGGCTGGGCAGAGAGAGAGCTATAACGTGGGAGGAGACAGGGGCTCAGGATTCAATTTGAGGTTTTATAAAGACAGCGTTCAGTCTGAGGTTTCATAGGGACAGGGTTCCCCCTTTAGCCTGAGGATTTGGTAGAAGAAAGAACTAGTGTTCAGTTGCTCTGCTTCTCTGATCTTTCAGCATTAAGCCCTATATCTGGGTTTTTCTTATTAAGACCAATTAGAATTCATCTACAGTTTTGTGGCTGGGTTGGTGTCCCAGGACAACTACTGAGAGCCTCGCCTGGTTACAGAAGATAACCGGTTCCAGCGCGCTGTCCTCATTACTAGGAATCTTCCCTGGGGTCACTCTTTTAGAATCCAGGGTGTTTCCACTGTACTAGATTTCCACATCACCCCCATTTCCAGCTGTTTCTCCCTGTTCTCTGTCCCTCATCGCCCACCACCACTTGATCCCCTTGTTATCATTCCCAGGCATACCCAGTCTACCCATAAAATCTGTTTCTCTTTCTAAGGACATCCATGCGTTCTCCCCCTGAACACTTTTCGTTACTTAGCCTTTCTGGGTCTATGGATTGTAACATGATTATCCTTTGCTGAAGGGCTAATATCCACTTATAAGTGAGTACATACCTTGTTTGTTTTTCTGGGTCTGGGTTACCTCACTCAGAGTGATTTTTTTTCTAATCCATTTGTCAGCAATTTTTTTAACAGCTGAGTAATATTTCATTCTGTAAATGTACCACATTTTCCTTATCCATTATTCAACTGAGGAACAGCTAGGTTGTTTCCAGGTTCTGGCTATTACAAATAAAGCTACTATGAACATAACTGAGCAATATCCTTTTGGTAGGATGAAATGTCCTTTGGGTATATGCTCAAGAGTTACGGTATAGCTGGGTCTTAAGGTATACAAATTTTCAATTTTCTGAGTAGCTACCATATTGACTTACATAGTGCCTGCACAAGTTTGCACACCCACCAGCAATGGAGGAATGTTCCCCTTGCTCCACATCCTCACCAGCATGAGCTGTCACTTGTGCTTTGATCTTAGCTATTCTGACAGGTGTAAGATAGAATCTCAAAGTAGTTTAATTTGCATTTCCCTGATGGTTGCCTGGATTTCTGGTGTTGCCCTTGGTTGAACAGGGGGTCTTCATCCAAGTTGGGGGCTGGGACACAGCAAAGAAGAGGGAAGGGGGGATTTGGGATAGTGTCAGGGCTGTAGGGAGAGGTACCAAAAGAGTGGAGGAGGTCTGCAGGCAAATGGCCGACCTAGAGTTCTGGTGGCTGACACGGCCTCTGGTCCAGCAATGTGTCCTGCCTAAGTTTTCCTACCTGTTGTTCTGACTGATGTGGCCTGCACTTGAGCAAGGGATGTCTGCCTGGGTGAGGGACTGAGAATTGGGTCCGTGGAAACTGAACTGAGGGAATGGGAGAGTTCCATGGGTGGGCAGCCTGTCTGTCCTTCTGGATAGCTTGGGCTGCTCTTGAGCAGGGGGTGTCCCTCTGAGTTGGGGGCAAGGACATGGTAACAGAGGTGGGGCTTGGGGGAAGAGGGATGGTGAGGATTGTGTCTGTGAGACTGGAGGGAGTGTGATGGTCTGGGGTGGTAGGCCTACCTGTTCTTCTGACTGGCATGGCCTGCATTTGAGCAGGGGATGTCTGCCCTCCTTTGTCCATTTTGATAGAACCTCTGAGCACTACCTAACCAGGAAGTGCAGTGCATCCTCCACTGCCTACTCTGTCCTCTGTGCATCCCCACTGAGCCATGGGTTTCTGCAGACTTTTTTTCATGCTGTGTGATGCCCAAATCCTTCGATCTAAAGGCTACTAAACACACTAGACACATAGATTTTTAACACCCCTTACTGAATTTAATCAGGATTGTAGGACCAGAGAGGTCAAGGACACAACAAGAAAACTCACAGAATCTACTAGCCTGGGCTGATAGGGGTTCACAGAGACTAAACCAACTACAAGAGAGCCTGCATGGGGCTGGCCTAGGCACTCTGCATATATATTACAGTTGTGTAGCTTGGTCCTCTTGTGGGTCTCCTAACAGTGGGAACAGGGGCTGTCTCTAACTCTTTCGTGGCTTTTGGGACCCCTCAAACTGGGTTGCCTTGCCCGGCCTTAATGCATAGGGAAGTGCTTAGTCTTACTGCAACTTGATATGCCATGTTTATCGATACTCATGGGAGATCTGCCCTTTCCTAAACAGAAAGGGAGGAGGAGTGGATTGGGGGGAATGGAAACAGAGGGGGTGGTGGAGGGACTGGAAGGAGAAGAAGGAGGGGAAACTGTAGGTGAGATGTAAAATAAATAAATAAATTTAAAAACACATAAATAAAACAAAGAACAAAAAAAGAATTTACTCAAGCATTATTTATTTGTTTTATTTCAGCTGAATGAAGAAACTCAAGAATATTTACTAAACCTTTTCAATCGTTATGTTGAGGAAGGGTTACAATTTATCAACAAAAAATGCAGCCAAGCCATCCCGCAGGTGGACATCAGCAAAGTGACCACACTCTGCTGCCTCCTGGAGTCTTTGCTACTTGCCAAGGATGGAAGTATCCTGTCAATGGTATGAAGCTTTGCTTTGTTTTAAAATTGTGTGTGCGCATGCACGTACAAGCATGTACATGTATGTGTGTATGTGTTGAGCTAGGCATGGTGGCACACGCCTTTAATCCCAGCACTCAGGAGGCAGAGGCAGGATGATCTCTGTGAGTTTGAGACCAGCCTGGTCTATAGATTGAGTTCCAGGAAAGCTAGGGCTATTACACAGAGAAATCCCATCTTCAAAAACTAAATCAATAAATGAACAAATGGGTAAGTAAATGAATAATACATAATACACTTTGGAATGACTCAATGTTTAAGAACACTGGTGGCATATGTATATATGCATACAGGCAAAATACTCATACACATAAAAAGACAAAAAAAGTGTGTGTGTATGTGTGTTGGTGTGTGTGTGTTAGGGTGTGTGTGGGTGTGGGTGTGTTGGTATATGTGTGCTGGTGGGTGAGTGGTTGGTGTGTGTGTGTGTTGGTGTGTGTGCACATGTGAAGATCAGAAAATAACTTTGGGGGGTTGGTTCTTTCCTACTAAGGGTTCAGGAATCAAGCTGAGGATGTCTGGCTTAAGTGCTTTTACCCTCTGAGCCACTTCACCAGCCCTGCATGAAGCCTTCTTCCTACTACTAAAAAGCTACAAAAATACTACTGTTCTATGAGAGTCTTTGCCAATAAAACTCTAAATTTTCAGAAATTTGATCATTTTATCTTATTAATTTAATCTTCATGAGACTAATGACTGCATTTGATTCAAAGTGAGAAGGGATACCAGAGAACCTGTGATATATTCCTCTACTCGACTTTTAATACCCTTGTGGTCTACAACATTTCAGGACAACAAATGCTCAATCTGCTTAAAGACAGCAAAGAGCTAAAAATTAAGTTACAATGCACAGCTACAGTCAGCTGCAGGGTGTGCTTCCTACTGGTGCCTGTCACTCATGTTTCATCATCTTCCATCACGTAGACAAGTGAGCACAGCCGTGTAGGACCACTAAATAGAACACGTGTGATGCCCAGTTAACCATGTAAGACTAATAAAGATGAAAATCCCAAACTTGACAGTTCAGGGTTTGCTTTCCCTTAGAGAGTAAGATCTTTACACTGTCTCTCTTTGTACTTTCAGGAGCAAATGAAGCTGAACACGTTACTGTGCCAGACTTTCGTGTTCTGTTATTTGTGGTCTCTGGGTGGAAACTTAACTGAAAATTACTGGGATTCTTTTGATACATTTATTAGAACACAATTTGATGATAATCCTGATGCGAGGGTAAGGACCAAGTAGAGGTGACATCGTAGCTTTAAATCCTTAAAATTTAAAGGTAAAACTGTAAAAGCATTATGTTTTGTGTCGAAGAGTAATACTCATGGGGTTAAACAAACACTCCAGAAAATGTAACCTAAGCTAAAGGTTTGAGTTAATAGAGTAGAATTTCATTTTAAGTAGGAAGAGATGTGTGAGCAGGGGAAGCAACAACTTTAAGAGCTTTTCGTTGTGAGGATTTAAAAAAGTTATTCTCTTTCAGCCACTGACAACATCTATTGTATAAAAAAAATTAAAAACAGGAAAACAAGCAAATAAGGAATCTTCTGGTGTGCTTCCGGGGGCATTTGATATTAATAAGGCAATGTACACCAGGCTCACCTAAAACTCACTGAGATCTGCCTGTCTCTGTCTTCTGGGTAGTAGTGTTAAAGGTGTGTGCCACCTCTAACAAAACAAAGAATTTTTTTCTCGACATTTCAGTTACTCCATAATCTTTGCCTTCTGCA
Source organism: Neodon shergylaensis (assembly GCA_025134845.1). Lineage (NCBI taxonomy): Eukaryota > Metazoa > Chordata > Mammalia > Rodentia > Cricetidae > Neodon > Neodon shergylaensis. Next base: position 1,140,720 of record JABTXL010009180.1, read on the forward strand.
GGATCCGTATTGACTATTTTGTATTTTGGATGTTCCCGAGCTGTAGTTTGCACATCTGTCGGAATGGAAGAATATTTTATTTTTTTCCTCTTACTACCTTTTGTTTTATTTTAAAGATGTATTTACTTTTATTTTATGTCTATGAGGGTTTTGCCTGGATGTATGTATGCACATCACATGTGTACTGTGCCCACGGAAGCCAGAAGAGAGAGTTGGATGTCCTGGAACTGGAGTTACAGGTCATTGTGAGCCACTATGCGGATGCTGGAGACTGAACCTGGCTCCTCTACAAGAGCAGCAAATGCTCCTAACTGTCAAGTCACCTCTGCAGTCCCTTTTATGTGGGTCTTCTTAGTGCCCAGTCTTCACTTGGACATAGGAACGCCATCACGTAGAGAGGAGGAGTGGATTAACAGTAACAGGGATCGTGATTTGACAGCCAACCTGACACTATAATGTAATAAGAAGCAATAATTATTTCATGTTCATCACCCAGTGCAACACAAGAGAAAAAAGGTGTTCGAATACCAAGCAACATGAGGATTATTAAAGCTAAAGAAAGTTATAAACAATAAGTAAAACAGGGAAATAATGAGAAAACAGAGAAAGGCAAAATCTGACTAAGCAAAATAAGAATTAAACAAAGAAATTAAGAAGTCTATATGGGCTTGGAATAGAACTCAGAGGTAGAGTGTTTGCCTAGAAGAAAAAGAGAGAGAGGAAAGGGAAGATGGGAAGAAGGGAGGAAGGACAGAAGGAAGGGAAGAAGGAAAGAAAATGAAGATTCAGAAAATGAAAGACAAGTGAGGTTAAAGTTTTAAAAACTTGGGTCACTATTTCTTCCTAATTGGAAACTCCAGCTCCTGGATTGTCTCGTGAAGGTGAGAGCGCAGACGCTTGTATCTTAAATGAATGCCTCTATGGGATCCCAATCCGTGGAACTGGCCTGTCTCCCTTTGCTATTGAGCAGGGGTCATCTCTCCTTTGGGGTTTCTCAGCCAGCAGCAGGGGCACACTGGTAATGCCCGTCCTGACCGCTACTCTATTCTTTCTGCATGTGTCAGATCCTGATGACGAAGGCTCCAAGAGAGTCGAGCTGGTACACACACAGACAAGTAGGCATACTCACACAGACACATAAATAAAAATGAGTAAAATCAATATGTAAATAAATAAATTCCCACACACTGTAAGATGGGAACAGGAGGATCTCTGGGGCTTGCTAGGCACCAGCCTCACTCCACGGTCAGTAAGACATCATCGCAAACAAATAAGGCCAAGAATGATGGCTGGGACACCAGTGTCCTCCACTGCCTCTGCATTCACCCACACCATCACATGTCGCGTGCATCATACACACATGAATGAATGCATCGCCACTGCAGTTAAATTAAAAAGGAAAGAATTAGCCTATCATATCTGAAAAAACTCTTAATAGCAAAAACAAAATTCAGCTCTATTCTTTTATGTGAATGTATGTTTCTGTGGGCCAGTGCTGTGCACTGACACTGAGTTCCTATTTCAGCTGCCCAGTTCTGGGGATCTGTGGAGCATTCATGTAGACTTTGACACCAAACGCTTGGACCCCTGGGAACGTATCATACCCACCTTCAAGTACAGCAAGGAGGTCCCATTCTTTGAGATGCTCGTCCCTACAACAGACACAGTGCGCTATGGCTATCTAATGGAAAAGCTGCTGGCGGTCAAGCATTCGGTGTTGTTTACTGGAACAACTGGAGTTGGCAAGGTAGGAAACTGGCCTCAGGTAAGAAGTGCTATCAAAAGTGAGGGACTGTGGAGCTGGGGTCCCCGGCATCGGAAATTACTTGTTGTTTTCCATGTTTAGCTTGCATCACTTTTCCAGGAAGGGTTATCTCTGCAGAATTTATATAGACCCGGGGATTTCCCCAGAGTTTATCAGTTTCTGCACGCATTCTCGGGTTGGTGTCATCGGCCAGGTTTTGAGTTTAGGGACATTTCATACTTCTGCAGTGGTCTCACAGTGTCTGGAGAGAAACTGCCCAGAGCAATTGTGTTCCCCAAGGACTGTTGATGAAGGTCATTCTGTCCTGTTTCCTACTTAATTTTAACTGACACAGCCACAACTTTGATGTCATTTTAATTTGGGGGGGGGGGGCAAAGAAGAAAATACTTAGAGGAGTCCACACACACCAGGATTCACTGTTTCCTTTCTATATTATCACTAAGAGATGTGGGCAAGCAAGATGGCTCAGCAAATAAAAGAGCTTGCTGCCAAGCTTGGCTACCTGGGTTCAGTTCCCAGGACACAGGGAAAACCAATTCCCGTAAGTTGTCTTCTGGCCTCTACACATGTACTCCATGACACACAGACACCCCCACATACATGTTCACACATGAATACACATACACACACAGACATGCACACACTCACATATGCATGCTCACACATACACAATAAATAAAATATCAATTTTTTAAAAATTTCAATAAAGAAATGTAAGTCTACCTCAGTTTCAAATTGAGCTGGATAGTAACAGATGAATTTTGGTGTAACTCTGCAACTTTTTCTGAGTTAAATCTGAGTAAAGTATTTCTTTGATACTAACAACTATAACTGAAATCTCTGTCCACACTAAAAGAATCCCAAATAGTTCTGTCTACGTCCAAACCTCCTTCTTTTATCCTGTTTCTTGTTCACTGTGTTGGATCATGACAAGTGTAGGCTATGGAAAAAAAGTACCATATTGACTATGAAATCAGTTAACATATTCTTTTTTATTCAAAGTCTGTTATTGCAAAAGGATTGCTGAACAGAATTCAAGAATCAGCAGGCTATGTCCCTGTTTACCTGAATTTTTCTGCCCAAACGTCCTCTGCAAGGACACAAGAGATCATTGAGTCAAAACTGGAAAGAAAAAGAAAAAATATTCTAGGTAAGACTGAGTCATCATTGCAGTTTTTCCCACACGAATTATTCATTCAGCCAGTAGGGTGCATACAACGAGAGCAAGCTGAGGAAACCAGACTTGCTTTGGGCCACCCCATTCTTGTGTTGAGCAGCCTAGTCCTTGAGGAAAGCGCTGGATGGAGGGCCGTGCCTCAACACGAGGTCATGGGGAGCTCAAGTAAGGAGAGTCTGCTGCTAACGGTCATTTTTCTCATCCAGACAGCTCACTGTCAACTGCAAGTCATTTATTTCTCCCACCACTGTGTCAGCAAAACACCTGAAGAAGGCGACTTGAAGGAAGAAGAATTTGTTTGGGCTCACAGTTTGAGGGAGGCAGTTGATCGCAGTGGGGAAGCATGGCGGTAGGAAGAGGCAGGCAGCCGCACTAATCTGCCGTCAGCAGGGAGAGGGGTGAATGCTGGCGCTCGGCTTGCTTTCTGCTCCTTTTGTTTCTCATTTAGTCTGAAATCCCAGTTCGTGGGATTGCGCCACCCACATTTAGGGTCCGTCTTCCCTTCTCCATTCTCACAGACACACCCAGAAAGTGTGTCCCCTAGGTCATTCCAAGTGAAGCCAAAATGAAGATTAACCGTGACAGTTACCATCATGGTCAGCCCAGACCATCTTCAGTCTCTGAACTGAAGCCACTTCATGGGTACCCTTCTCTCCACCAAAGGGCCTCAAATCTCAACTGACTCCCACTTGTTTAAGACCAGCAAAGTTCTTCATGTATGACCCATGCAGTTTCTGGGTTTGGTTGGAAGTAAGCATAAGATTAAGTTTGGCTTCAGTCAGTGTTTCCAGCCAAGTTCTAACATCTCCCTCTCTTTCCTTTATTAGCTCATTTTTGTTTGTTTGTTTGCTTGCTTTTTTGCTTGTTTGTTTTTTCGTTTTTCAAGACAGGGTTTCTCTGTTGCTTTGGAGCTCATCCTGGAACTCGCTCTGTAGACCAGGCTGGCCTTGAATCCACAGAGATCTGCCTGCCTCTGCCTCCCAAGTGCTGGGATTAAAGGCATGCACAAGCACCGCCCGGTCTAGTTTTGTTTGTTTGTTTGTTTGTTTTTAAGCAAAATTTTCCTATTACCTTTAGATGTTTCAAGTCTGAGCCAATGAAAAACATCAACCCCAAGCCTAACTGAAAGTCAGCCCTTATCTGTGTTGTAAGTCAGATTTGCAGCTCCAGGACCCATCATTGAGGTCACACAGGGTGTTTTTACTAGTCCTAGCGGTCCTGATGTGTAGGTATAGAAAATGGAATAGACTAAAGTTTTGTCCCTCACTAGCATTTAGATTGTCGCTATGTACAGCCCCTGCTCCTCTGGCGCTGGCTACTCCATGTCCTCTGGGAGGGCTGTGCAGGAACAAGTTCTTGTGAGCATCCCTAAAAGAGCAGTTCACTGGTCAGGCTTCAGCCTCCTTCTGTAGGGCTGCCTGAGGTTGATCTCAAGGTCTCCGCCTCCACTCATTCCCATCCTCCAACAACACAAGCTCTAGCTCCTATGTGCTGGACTTCACTCAGCACAGCCCGCAGCCCTCTGGATTGGGCACCTGAGAGAGTTCAGGCTCAGCTGTTTTCCACATCATCCGTCATGCACTGACTTTCATATACTAACAGTGGGGTCACCAGGTGCCTCCGTACTCCTCTTGGCCTTGCTTAGCTAAACACAGGGCAGCAGATGCCAGTCTAGGTTTTTGGCATGAGCTCCCCATTTTTAATGAATTACCCTCTTAGGTCTCTTCTTCCCAGTCTGGTCTTGCTACATGGCTTCTCTGGGGCAGAAGATGGCATGGAGCCCTGAATTAGCTTCAGTTGCATTGGAATTGCCACCTAGAATTTATCCCAGCCACGGGGCTGTAGCTGTTGTCCCAAGGCCTGAATGCCAGAGGGGTGAACTCTCACCTACTGTGCTTCCTTCCCACTGTCCAGGAATTCCCATTGGTGAGGCTGGGATGGTTTGAAACATCAAAGCCTGTTTTCTGTATAGGGATGATGAGGTGGTGTTCATAAATGGAAACCTTTAGTAGCTGTCTTAGTTAGGGTTTCTGTTGCTGTGAAGAGACACCATGACCCCAGCAACTCTTATAAAGGAAAACATTTATTCAGGGGTCGACAAAGTTCAGAGGTTTAGTCCATTGTAGTCGTGGTGGCATGCAGCAGACGTGATGCAGGAGAGGTAGCTGAGTTCTACATATGGATCGATAGGCAACAGGAAGGGACCCTGAGCCACTGGCCTGGCTTGAGTATCTGAAACTTCCTAGTCTGGCCTCAGAGACACTTCCTCCACATAGCCACGAGTGCTCCAAAAAGACCGTGTCTCCTAATAGTGCCACTCTCTGTGGGCCTATGAGGGCCAATTTCTTCCAGAGCACCACAGCATCCCTCTACTTCCTTCTGTGCAAGGTAGCTCCCTTCCTCCTCCGTGCTCAGATGCTCAGGTCGTCTGGCCCTCACATCGGGAAAGGTTCAGACCTCACTAGGGAGCTAGCATCATCATCATGTGATTCTGAGACTAAGGGTGGGCAACCATGTCATAGGACAGGACAATGCGAGTGCTTTGATTCGTTCTCTATCTCCTGGAAGAGGTGAGTGGGGAGATCCCTCATGACCCCAAATGCTACAGTGTTTCCACCGCTTCCCAACACCATTACACCAAGGACCAAGCTTCAACATCAATTTATTGTAAGGACAAATCATTTTCAAACCACCACCAAAACAACAACAAAATGGCCTTCCATTTTCTAGTGACATATTTTGATTCTTTTAAAACTGTTTTTCTCTTCCCAGGAGCACCAGGAAATAAGCGTGTTGTGATTTTTGTTGATGATCTGAATATGCCCCGACTGGATCGCTATGGCTCCCAACCACCAATTGAATTGCTCCGGCAGTATCAAGATTTTGGTGGATTTTATGATAGAAACAAACTCTTTTGGAAAGAAATACAGGTTAATTTTAGATTTTACATTAATTGATGTGTTCAAGTATGGAATATCCTTTGTCAGAGCTCCTATAATACTGGGTATTATAGTCTGGGTAGTTTAACCTATTTTTTCATAATTCTTAAGGCTAAAAGTTCAAGATTAAGGAGCCAGCAGAATCCACTCCTCTAAGACTTCCCTGCTTGATCTGTAGATGTCTTTCTTCTCCTCAGGTCTTTACATGAATCTATTAGTCTGTTTTCTATTACCATGGGTGGGGTAAGTTATAAAGACATTTACTATGGATTGAGTTTTGACCACTTGTGGTGACATGTGACCTTGTGATGACAGCTTTCCTTTTTGTCATTGGAATGGTGCAAGTGGTAGGTGACACTGGGAAGATCTGTACAAATGTGTCTTCAACCCAGATAGGGAACCAATGGTGGACCAAAATAGAGATACCATCAGAATCCAACCTGGTAAACCAGTGAATGCACTGGGCTTACTTACAAGTGTGGTTATAGGGTTACTTACAGGAACGTGAATGACTCAAAGGCAGCTGCGGGGTTGGATATATTCCCAGCACTTGGGAGGCAGAGACAAGTGGATCTCTGTGAGTTAAAGGCCAACCTGGTCAACATCACAAGTTCAGGTCAGTCAGGGTCACAGAGTGAGACCTTGTCTTGGAAGGAAATGCAGGGGCAGCTGCTTCACCTGAAGCTCACCCCCACCCCCAGCATGGTTGACAACTCGTGGCAGCTGGATCTGGAGTTTGATGCACAACTTGCAGGCAGCTGAACATTCCAGGGCATCTCCTCTCCTCATCAGTCCTTACTACCTATAGAACCTTGGGATCCAGGGACCCTTTGAATCTAGTAAGCTTTGGTACTTCCTGAAACTTGTGAGTTGTTTATGTCCTGGTATGAACAAGCTTTCTTTAAAACTTCTTGAGAAGCAGGGGGGAAGCTATACAACAGCAAGGCATCATGTGGAGAAATAGGAGGAGCATGGACCTTTTTGATCTGTCCCTAATTTCAAACACAAATTAGGACTTCAACACATTATTTCTGGATAAATTCAGTCTATAAAACATGACTTTGTGTTTCTTACCTCTAATTCAGCTCATTCCATCTACACTGAGTTCTTGGCATGCAGCTTTGGGGGATGAGGGGCAAATGAGATGGTCCTCGCCTCCCAGAGAACTTAGTTTGGGAGAGTAGACAGACATCTGTGGTGAGAGATGATGAGTAGGGGAGGCAGAGAGAATTCAGGGTTGGGATTAGGTTGTGAGAGAAGAAAGAGCCAAGGGAGTGAACACTTTCTATCTCTTAAACAGAAAGTCTGGAATGCCTGGACCTGTAAAATTTGATGCTGGAACAGCAAGAGGAACAGAACTCACGTCTCAGAGGGCTGTGGGCCTATGATGAGGAGTGTGGGTTTTTCCTCTCTGTGACGGGGAATCTTTGAAGCAAGTGTTCTAGAAAAATCTTCTTGACTGTGGGAAAGGAATGGATTAGAGGGGAGGCAATAATAGAGAATCTGTAGCCCCTAAGAGGAGAACAGATGAGAGTCGGAGCCCCAGTGTGGTGACAAGTACAACCAACATGTCATCAGCAGTACTTACGAATCTGGGGGAGAATGGGGATCCTGCATTGACTGCCTGCTCTGTTTCTGTTCTGCAAAAGGGCATGTCTAGTCTAAGGCAGCTTGCCATAGTAAAGACAAATTGCAGCAAGCAATTTATATCATTTAACTCTCCCAGCATTCCTGCAAATCAAAGGATGTTGTTAGCTTGAAGACAAACAGACACAGCCCAAATCCTATATTCTTTGGAATGTATGGGCTATCCATTGTAACTATTTCTCTGGTCACTTATTCCTTTTCATTTCAGTGGTCATTATCTGAAGTCAAGCCCTCTCTCACACAGGCTTCTGAGGCCCATAGTCTATCTCCTAAGGATATCCGCTGGATGAAACTAACACATTGAACAGATCTCCAGACTCCTAGCTCTGCTCCCTGATCTACAGACAGCCAGAGTGGCCTTTTGCTCTCTACTGTTTGTTTCTAAAGATTTAGATTTAATTTTTAACTGCCGATTTGGGGAGCTTGTGCACATGCCCCATGGAGTCCAGAAGAAGGTGTTTGATCCCCTGGAGCTACAAGCAGTTAGGTCACTTGATGTGGGTGCAGGGAATGAAACTTTGCAACAGACTAAGGTCCCATGCAGTACAGAAGTCATTCTTAAACACTGAACCGTCTTACGAGCCCTGACACTGCCAACTGAGCAACTAAGTTAAGCATCCAAGACCTTGATTTTTCTATCATAAAATGAGGGTAGGAATAGTGACCTCAGCTAGTCTTGGGGTTGCAATGCTGGTTCATGATAGGTCCTCAAAATAATGTTGGTTCTGAGTCTCGATATTAGGGAAAACAGTCTTATCTCTTCCTCTGCAGACTGACTCAAGTGACTTTTTCTCCACACAGGACGTAACAATCGTATCAGCATGTGCACCTCCAGGAGGGGGCCGCAACCCTGTGACACCCCGCTTCATCCGACACTTCAGCATGATGTGCCTCCCGATGCCCTCAGAGCACAGTCTAAAGCAGATTTTCCAAGTGAGTGTGGACTCTAACTTAAGCAAGATGGGAAAAAGAAAACACGTAACATGAGACCCTTAAATCTCATGGTCAAAATGGTCCACTGGGTTTCTAGAGACCCCTCCGTTTCTTTCCTAAGGATCATGTGACCATGGACACCCAGAGAGCAGGTGATGGGTGTCTGAATCTTGATTTCGATATCTGTGGCCACAAGCAGACCCTTTAGGGATGCAGACAGATTAAACAATGTCATGTATTGTTAAAGAAGGCAGATCTCTTCCACGGTCCAGCCCTTACCTCTGCTCACACTTCAGACATAGCCTCCAAGGCTGGGTCTTCCCTTAAACCACATACCATTCCGGCAAGCTCCAGTTCAACACATCTCAGACCGGCCTCTGACTCTGAACAGTCATCTTTCTCCCACCTGTACTAGCCTTCCCAAGGGATAAATTCCTCATCATTTAAGTGGGAAACACTTTTTTGCCTTAAGCTATAAGTGCTCAGAAATGTCCAAATGTGAACCATGATTCTGAAAAGTCTGATGATGAAACGTGAATCAGGGAAGGCATGTCATTGCCAGTCACCCAAGGCTGGTCTTGGAGGAGGATTCAGATTGACAGAGAGCGAAGCAGTCCCAGGAACAGAGAGTTCTTGAGTGAGCAGAGCCACAATGACAGGAAATGGGAAGCCCGTGGTCAGGCACATATCATCTATGAATCCCACTCAGCCAACCCAAACAGCCACAAACCACAAGAAAGAACTTGTTCTTGAGAGTATATTCTGAAATGAACAAGGACTTGACACACGGATGTCTTTGTGTTGGAATTTAGCATTCTAGTTGCACTTAGAAAAGGTATCGGAACTAGAGTACTAAGAGCCAAATATTTGTTTGTTTGTTTTTTTTAAAATCTAACTCTCCTTACATTTTTGGTTCTAGGCCATCTTGAATGGCTTCCTGAATGACTTCCCGCCAGCTGTAAGGCAAACTTCATCAAACATTGTGGAAGCTGCGGTTGAGATTTACAACAGGATGAGCGTTGATCTCCTGCCAACCCCAGCCAAGTCCCATTACGTCTTTAACCTGAGAGATTTATCCAAGTGTGTGCAAGGTAGTGTACTGGACCTTAATCCTTGGTTCTGCATTTCCATTGCCCTCATCAGCTCTCTCAGCTGCCTATGACTCAACTAGGCACCCTACATGATGCTTCTTCTCAGATGGCCACGTGATGAGATCTAGAATCTCCCAGGAAAGGGCCTTCTTGCCATGATGGTTCACTGAGGTGGGTAGACTTGCCTACTGTGGATGGCACTGTGTTTGAGATCCAGACTATGTAAGATGGAGGAAAGAAGCTGGGCACAAATTTTATTTCTCCACTTTCCTGTCTCTGCTACTGGACTGCGGATGTGTTATGCGCAGCTGCCCCAAGATCCTGCTCATGTGACCCCCCTGAAGAGATGGACCATTACCCGGAACTGTGTGGAAAACCAAACCCTTCCTTCTTCATACACTGCTTTTGTCAGGGTATTTTATCACGGCAGCAGGAAGGTCACTAGGACACAGCGTAGCTTATTCATGTCCCCTAACACCCCTACCTCACGCTGAACTCCAGAACTTTCTCAACTCTCCAATACCCCTCCCACTTCTCACTCCCAACCAAAAATGAGAAAGAGAGAGCTGAACAGCAGAAGCAATCACACCAGAGATGCCTCATCTCCCAAAGCTCCCAGACAACCTGCTTCTGTCTGCCCCGAGCAGAGATGCCTCATCTCCCAAAGCTCCCAGACAACCTGCTTCTGTCTGCCCCGAGCAGAGATGCCACATCTCCCAAAGCTCCCAGACAACCTGCTTCTGTCTGCCCCGAGCAAACCGTCCCTATAGCACAAATTCTAACTGTTCTTAATAAAAACCTGGAGTCAGGTATTCGGGGGTGAAAGCTGAGAGTCACAGAAGCAGTGCGGCCAGCCACGAGGGAGACCTCCTACCTCTACCAATGCTCAGACCAAAGGGGCGACCCTGTCCTCAGATTGCATCCTCAGTCTCCACCAAACCTCAAACTGCATCTTAGCCACTGTCTCCTCCCACCTTATATTTCTTTCTTTGCCCAGCTATACCCCTTCCTGTCTCCACCTCCCTAGTGCTGAGATGGAAGGTTTGGGACTCCCAAGTACTGGGATTAAAGTTGTGAGCCACCACCACCTGGCCTCTAGTGGCTTAGCTCTGCACCCTGATCTCCAGGCAAGCTTTATTTGTTAAAACACAAACAAAATATCACTACATGTCCCTTTGTTCTCCCTCTGGTATGAAGCTCCATCTCCACCTGCCTCGTAAGAGATTTGGTTCTTAAGAAAAAAACCAAAAGTGGACTGAGGAAAGAACCCAGGGACCACAGTTTTAAGGTAGAATAGATGAGCAGTCATCAATGCGGATGGAGTGACATCAGATAGGGACAGACTAGGGAACACAGGAGAGCTTACCACATGGACTTCTGGGAAAGGGGAGGGGCAGTGCCAAATGCAGAGCCCTAGCCTGTGGGAAGCGAAGCTAAGGCCAGGGTGAGGTATAAACTTTGACATGTACTAAAGGCAGAACTGGAGGATCATGAGGAGAAGGCACTAGAAAAGGAGAGGAATAGTGCTCTGGGAGAATTAACTTCATCTCATACAAGAGGATACCATAAAAGCAAGCTGGATTTAAGTGTCTCCTACTTTATTCAACTGTTATAAGCAGTTACATAAACACAAATTTTTCCTTTTTGCTTTTCTTTTCTTTAAAAAAAATGCACAGGTATTCTCCAATGTGATCCAGGAACAATAAGGGAAGAAATTCAGATATTTAGACTGTTTTGCCATGAATGTCAACGAGTGTTCCATGATCGATTGATCAATAATGAAGACAAGCACTACTTCCATGTCATTTTGACAGAAATGGCCAGTAAATATCTTTATTTATCTGTTCTTTTATTTAAAAAAAACAGGAAAGTTATTTGATTTCTATAAAGAAAATGAATGGTGTTTGAGCTTTAGTCATTCATAAGTAAAATTTTTGATAACTCAATTATATTTAAATATTATGAAAATTAGTTACTAGAATAAAGAAAGGTTTGGTAGTCTTACTCAGCTATGAAATTAGAAATAGAGGCAGGAAAGTGGAGGAATAGAATATTGTCTAATAAGAAGCCAAGATAAAATGTTTCCTCTCATACAACGAATAGACAGAGAATATTGATGAGAGCTTCAGCAGAAGGGAGAAGTGTAGGGAGGAAGCAGTCTGGGATGGTATGGGTGGGAATGAGAGAGGGTCGTGGGTGAACAGAAAGATAAATATCACGTCTTCTATCATGGGGACTCTAGATGTAACTATGTCTTTCTAAGCAGATCCATGTGATACATAAGTTACACATATATGTAATGAACACAGATAGGATTAATTAGGGGGAAAGGACTAGAAGAAAAGGGGGAGAAGAAGGGACAATACAAACAAAAACAATAACCTGTATTATCAAAGTAGTATAATGAAGACCATTATTTTACAGAATAACTAAAAAACATTTGTATCTGGGTGTGATATCTCATTTCCATAATCTAAGCACCCAGGAGGCTCCAGCAAGAGGAGTGCCAAGAGTTTGAAGGCAGCCTTGGCTATAATATGAGACTCTGTCTCAAAAAAAATTCTTTAATTTTTTAAAAAGATAGATTAAAATAAAAAGAAATGACTGTAATTCTAAAATGATCCTTCAATAAGTCTTCAATATTCGCTATTTAAAAGTTTTTAAATACTTGCTAAATAATCTTAAATCTGGGGAATTTTCCAACCAACTGAAATAGCATGTTGTTGGCATAGCTCTCTCTCAGTTTTGCTATCAACTGCAGATATTATTCTGCCAATCTTATTAAAATACTACATTCAAGCTGATTCCCGTAGTAAAGCTGCTTTTGTGTTTTAACAGACAAGCACTTTGGAATAGCGATTGACCTGGAATATTTTCTAAGCAGGCCTATCATTTTTGGTGATTTCATTAAGGTGAGTAGCTGCTGCCTAGCTCAGCTCAAAGGTATGAGAGCATTTGCTGTTTTCCAAGTCCAGTTCATGTGCACAAGGATTTTGCGTTTGTGAAGATTGAACATCTAAGCCGAGTGTGGGCAAGCTCCAGGCCCATGAGCCACATCTGCCTGCTACCTTGTTTTTATAAACATGGTCTAGCTAAATGCAGCTGCACTCACTCTTTTGTGTGCAACTGTACGGTCACCTTTGTTCAGTGATAGCTGAGTACAGCAGTGGAGGCAAAGATGGGTGACCTGCAACACCAAAAACGTTTACTCTCTGCCCTTTTGCAGAAAACATTACATTTATTTTGGTGATAGCTCAAACCACTATTAAAAGGAGTCAAAGGGGTTCCGTGCCCTTATGCAGGCCCAGGATCCCACAGTCTACGTAGCTGTGCAACCCCTGATCAAACCCCTGATCAAAGGCTTCCAGCACTCCTCACTAACCCTCTTCATTTCAAGATACTCTAACTAGCATTCTTCTATTTAACTACTTTTTATATAATGTATACTTCTCTTCCATCTTTCTAAAATGTCAGCACACGGTCCTAATTTTACCCTCTGAACCTTCCTAGAACGAAACCCCATCTCTACCCAACTCCATGCCACCTACATAGCAAACTACCATCTGCTTCCACAAAACTGACTCGTACTTGAGAACACATTCTTGATGTCTCAAGGCCAAGCCCCCACTTTTTGTTCACATAAGTCTCAGCCTCACACTCGGAGCAAGGTACATAGCAGCCAATCAAAACTAATAATTTGATAATAAATAAACTGGTTCTTCTATAGGCTATATGCAAGGCTACACCCCAGATGGGTCTTACCACCTGACAGGGGGAAAGGAATACATTATTTGTGCGAAATATACCTATTTAAAGTTATCATTAAAACTTAAGGTCCGGCAGCCATAGATGCCTATGTGAATCCTGTACAAAGTTAAAGGAGTCAATATTCCCCATGGGTGCCCATACCCCTAGCTAAGGTGCTATCAGCAATTGGTGGCTGCTGGAGCAAGGGGAATCCATTTTCATCAGGGATGTGGCCCAATAGGCTAGTTGCCCATGGTCGTGTAGGCAGGCCTACACCCATGCACATACAGACGGTACTGACTGGACTCAGGGTTATAAAACTCAACCAATCAATTAATTCTTTTAAAAACATAAGACAACAAGAATTAGGAGGGAGGGGTGTAGAGAGACATTTTAGAGGAGTTGAGGGGAAGATGGACTTGATCTGAATATATTATATGCATTTTGAAATTGCCAACATTTTTAAAAGAAAAGAAAGACTAGTTTAAACACAACCAAGTAAGTAAAAATAAATAAAGCCCAAGGATTTGCTTTCACAAATTACATTTGCTTTGCGTTTTAGTGATAGGATTATCGAATGAAAGAGTAAAGACAGGCCTGGGGAGATGGATGAGTCGGTAAAGTGCCTGCACGAAGACATGAGTTTGGATCCCCAGACTTCCGTGTAAAAATCCAGGCGCAACAGCGTACACTTATAATCCTAGCAATAGTGAGATGAGAGGAAGAAATGGGGATCCCTGGAAACCACAGGCCAACTAGCCTGGCCTATTTTGCAAAGTTCCAAGCAAATAAGACAAAAAAAAAATGGAAGGTTTCTAGTGACAGATACTATCCACGGTTGTCCTCTGACCCCCACAATAGAATATGCACTCATTCTCTCTCTCTCTCTCTCTCTCTGTCACACACACACAGAGAGAGAGAGAGAGAGAGAGAGAGAGAGAGAGAGAGAGAGAGAGA
>JABTXL010009180.1:1154985-1170958 GCA_025134845.1 Neodon shergylaensis
AGAGAGAGAGAGAGAGAGAGAGAGAGAGAGAGAGAGAGAGAGAGAGAGATCAAAGTAAAATAGATGAACCAGACCTGAGTTGAAGGCTTGACAAAGTTGTAGACCATTTGCCTAACATGTGTGAGCAGAACTCTCTTAACTTGGCCTAGATACATTTTATTATCTGCTTCCCAGAAACTGCTACAACACAAAAAAAGCATCCTCAGTTGGTCCAAAGAACTCGATTCCTTTTCATTTACACCTGATTTTTATTCTCAACATTATGTAGTTCTAGGTGACCACTATAGTCAAAAAACAAACAGCAGCACCAAAACTACATACAGTCCAGGAATGATCATTCATAGAGATAGCAATCTGCCACACATATTCTCAGTTCCTTTTTCGAATGTCAACAACCAAGAGTAAAGTGTGAACCAAAGCATTGGATTGCACAAAGAAAATTAAGATGATTCCAAACTCCTTACTGCAAAAATCCTTGGCATTACAACCTACCACGTGAAAGGGTGAAGTGAAATGAATTTTCCAGCTTGTGTGTGACATATGCCTATGTAAGGTAGTTAATCCAGCTTGGTGTGTTCCCCTAAAATGCCTTACAGTTTGGAGCAGATAAGTCTGACCGCATCTACGATGATCTGCCTGACATGGAGAAAATTAGGAATGTCCTGCAGGACTATCTTGATGACTATAACCTCACAAACCCTAAGGAAGTCAAGCTGGTGTTCTTCCAGGATGCCATAGAGCACGTATCAAGGTACAGGCTGCAAGGCCCCCAGTTATACGTTGACCTGATTTGGTTTTTATTGAAGGATGGGACTTTAGATGCTTTAGCAGATGAGTTAAAGTCTTGAAGAAATACTCAAAGTGGACTAAAATATATTTTGTTATGTTTTTCAAACAAGATTTTTTACGTTTTTCAAATATTTTTATTTATTTTTCTGTGTGTGGTTGTGTGCATGCGTGCGTGTGTGAACATGTATGCATATGTGTATGTGTGTGTGTGGTGCCTGAGGTGGCCAGAAAAGGATGTTGGATCCCCTAAGATTGGAGCTACAAACAGTTGTGAACTGCCTGGTGTGGGTACTGGAAACGAAACCCAGGTCCTCTGGAAGAGCAAGCAGTACATCTCTTAATCACTGAGCCAGCCATGTCTTTAGCCCCAAAATATATTTTGATATGCCTTAAATGCATGCCACATGAATTTTCTATGGAACCCCACAGGTTATTATTGCTAAGGAGGTGTTAGATTTATTTATGTGTATGCGTGTGTTGTCTACACGTATGTATGTGTACCATATGTGTGATACCCTTGCAGTGAAAAGAGGGCGTTGGATTCCTGGAACTGGATTTGCAGATGGCTGTAAACTACTCTGAGAGTGCTGGGAACCAAACCTGAATCCCCTGCAAAAGCAGCAAGTGCTCTTAACCACTAAGCCATTTCTCTAGTCCTTACTATTGCAAAATATTTAATCAATTTTATTTGTTTTTATTCTTGTCTTCTTATAAATAGTATCTAAAGTTTAAAAGATACATTAGGCTAATTATATGTGCGCTACAGAGAAAGGTCAAGATTTTAGCATTGAACACTGATGACAGATCCACCTACTGGGAAGTGAGTCCTATCCACTTACAGCTCTGCTGGTGGGACATTCCTCACATTTGGGCATAGAGGCTGAGCATCCTCAGCCCTTGGGATACATACATTTTATAGAGTAGTTCATGTCCTTTTAGAGAATTCTAAGTGTTAAAATGACCTTTCTGTGTGAACCAGCATTTGCTTTCTGTGACTTCTGGTGTCAGGTCCATCCTACAGAGTAGGAACAATGAGCATGGAGAACCATGGTACATGGCATCATATTTAATCGTCACAGACCCCTCGAGTCAAATAATGCTCAGAGAATGTCCCATTTGACTTTTTAGACGTGCTTACTCCTATTGGCTCTATTTCACCGTTGTCTCTTATGGCTCCAGGCCCCTCAGGGTATCTCTTGTAGTTTCATCAAACAGTACCAGGAGTGCCTGGAACATCTGTCCTCAAATGCTCTCCCCACATGCCCCTCTGTGGCAGCACTGGGATGTCTGGCCTTCCCTAAATGATGGCTCTGGCTCCAACAACAAGAGCAGAAGGAAAGGCAGGTAGCTCTATAACTTAGCTTTGGGAGTAATACCTATTCTACTATACCTATTCTTTAAGTCAAACCAGCCACACAGGCACACCCAGGCTCATAAGAAGAGAACAGAGCCAGGAGGTGGTGGTGCACACCTTTAATTCCAGTACTCAGGAGGCAGGGGCAGGTGCATCTCTGTGAGTTCAAGGCCAGTGAGGTCTACAAGAGCTAGTTCCAGGAAATCAGGACAAGCACCAAAGCTATACAGAGAAACCCTTTCTCAAAAAAACAGAGAGAGAGAGAGAGAGAGAGAGAGAGAGAGAGAGAGATAGAGAGAGAGAAACAGAGCTCTAGTTGAAAGGACAAATTGGACCAGAAATGATATTGCATAGTCCAACTCTTGAAACATGTTATGGAAAAACTAGGTATACTTTCCTAAATCTCTTTCTAATGAATGACAGCTTGGGAATCATATTCAAACCTTTGCCTTTAACTCCACTGCAGGTCTCGCAAATCAGAACAGGCCTAGGTTTTCATAAAAGCTCCGTAAGTGTTTTAAAAGCACCCCCCCATGCTTCTCTTAGCTTTATCCACACTGGGCACTGTTATCCAGGATTATGCCAGGAGTACAGTACTTATAATTCCAGCAATTGGGAAAATGAGGCAAGATTGCTACAAATTTGAGGCCAGCTACTCTGGGCTATTATTTCAAGATTGGTCTCAAATCCCTCTCCTCTGGAAAGTCGTCCTGGATCTTTCGTGTTGCTCATTAGAAGAGAATTTCCAGCCTTCAGTATACTTAGCTCCATATATCTCTGATACTGTTGTTTAAAAGTGGTACCCATATTTGGTGACATATTTTTGCAAAAATGAGCTTGAAACTATTAGTGTGAGTGGGATCTCCCTTGACCCACAACTACAGCAAGAATTTAACAGCTCTGAGGGTTTACACTCCTGTCAACCGCAGTTTAGGGTTGGCCCTGTGCGGACGGGCAATTCAATCCCAAGAATTTTTTCACATAAATAAGAGCAAATAAAGTCCTCCACGTATCCTGCGCTCTTCTCTTCAACTCGAGTTCAAGAAGGCATGTTTGCCACAGCATGTATTATGACATGAGCATTATCACGGGTGGTCAAGACACTGCTTGGTTCCTGCCCACCCTTTAGCCAGTGTAGCCACAGACTGGAGCGGAACAATTTTCATTCCCGTAGATACTCCCCACTTAAAACACTGGAGATAATTTTTTGAAAGAAATTATTTTTACATTTTCTCTTTTGCTTTTAAGAATTTGTTGATAGCATCACACCCTGGGGTGGTCATGTGATCATCAGACGTGAACTCCATGGGCAGTGCTTACTCTTACACATCCTGCCTGCCACCTTTTTCTCCTTCTGTATATCTTCAGGCTCACCTAGCATAGGTTTGCAGATTGTCTCTGAGTCACAACGTGACACTTTCCCCTCCTTCAGTCTCTCCTATTGCCTCATAAAATGACACCCTGAGGATTGTGTGGCCAACTCATGTAGATTCATGGGGAAATCTATTATTCCTGCTTTAGATGCTCACAAAATTAAGTTGTGTCAAAAATATAGATCTCAGAGATAGAAGTGGTAGTACAGATTGTAATTCCAGTCCTTAAATATTTATGTGTGGTGTGGTGTAGTGTGTATGTGTGTACGTGTGTGTGCGTGTGTGGTATGGTGTGTATGTGTGTATGTGTCTACATGTGGAGAGGTGTAGTGTGTATGTATGTGTGTGTGTGTGAGCCAGAGGACAACTTACAAGAGTCAATTGTTTCCTTCTACCTTGTGGGCCCTGAGAACTGAACCCAGGTCTTCAGGCTTGGCAGGAAATGCCCTTAAACCACTGAGCTATCTCTTTAGCCCACAGACGACAAGTCCAGTCTTTCTTGTCCCTTCCTCTGTAACTGCTGTCATGTGGCCTCTAAAATTCTATTTTCTGTCCTTGGTTTATCCTCCTTTGCTTCTGTGTTCTTCCTCTTCCTTTCCATAGTTCGTTCTCTCTCTCTTTCTCCCTCCCCCCCCCTCACACACACACACACTCATTCTGAACATTGTTCGAGCATTCTTCTGCCTCACCTGCAGCATTTCCCATGATGTCCTATGTGATATATTCAGCTTCTGCTAACCTCCTTCTCAATCTAGCGGTCACATGTATCCGTATCTCTCCACTTTTATCCTGAACTCAGGCTGTGTTCTTCTTGGTGGTCCGGTCTAGTAGTGCGACCACTGCGCTGTTTTAAATCTTCACCAAAGTGAATCAACAAGTGTGTTACTTACTCTTGGATTGCTGTGAAGAGACACCACGAGCGAGGAAACTTAGAAAAGTGTTTAGTGCGGGTTAGAATCCATGACCATCATGGCAGGGGGAATGGGAGCAGGCAGGCCTGGTACTGGAACAGTGGCTGAGAGGTTGTCTCTGATCTACAGACACGAGGGGGTGGGGATAACGACAGATGACATGGAACTTTCAAATCACAAATCCTGAGTCCAATGACACACCTCCTCCAACAAGGCCACACCTCCTAACTTTTCCAAAACAGTCTCACCAACTGGATACCAACATTCAAATATAGGAGCCCATGGCAGCCATTCTTACTCAAACAACAGCAACTTTCTAAAATGTTGTTAATCTCTACAGTGACTGGTCCTGTTGACAGTCTTCAGAACTCTTCAGAACCACAGGGCCTTTTTCTAGATCCCTTGATTTTTGTGCATGCTTGTCCTTCTAGGTAGAGACTTGGGTTTTGCCTATGTATGAGTGTATCGCAGAAGCCATGTCTGTGAACCTGAACTCAGTCTTCCTCTGCTTTGCTTCCTGCAGGATTGCACGGATGATCCGCCAGGAAAGAGGCAATGCCCTGCTGGTTGGGGTAGGAGGCACAGGAAAGCAGTCCCTCACAAGACTCGCAGCTCACATATGTGGTTACAAGTGCCTGCAAATTGAACTTAGCCGAGGGTATAATTATGACAGTTTCCATGAAGACCTAAGGAAGCTGTACAAAATGGCTGGTGTGGAAGACAAAAATATGGTTTTCCTTTTCACAGATACCCAGGTACGTATTCAAACAGTGAACACATAGGGTTACAACCCCCGTGAACACTTGGGGTTGTTACAATCCACTGTGTTTCGAGGACAGGTCAAGTATAGAGGATTGTCGCCCCGCCCAACTTTATGTCCTCTTTTTTTTTTTCTTTTAAAACCCACTAAGTCCATTAGTTCCACCCGTGAGTGCATGGGTGTACAGTCATCTACTGAAGCATGGGCAGCCTACTGGTGGCTGTCCTCTTGGGAGAAAACCGACTCACCCAGTCTCCCTAGTCATCAGAGTTCAGTGGGCTCTTAGCAAGACGCAAGGCTTTGAGCACCCTTCCCCATCCATGCCTGAACACTGACGGGTCTGAGAGCATGCAGACTTGCGCAGATAGCCACAGCTGTTGTGAGTGATGGACACAAAGCCACATCGTGTCCAGAAGATGCTGTTTCGTGGTAGTCCTCCCTAAGAGAAATCAGTGTGGCTAACTTTGCTCTTGCTTAAAGAGCACAAGTACGAGACCCACACTGGAGCACCGGACTGAGCTCCCAAGTTCCCAATGAGGAGCGGAAGGAGGGAGAACATGAGCAAGGAAGTCAGGACCATGAGGGGTGCACCCAACCAATGAGACAGTGTGGCTGATCTATTGGGAGCTCACCAAGGCCAGCTGGACTGTGACGGAAGAAGCATGGGATAAAACAGGACTCTCTGAACATGGCGAACGATGAGGGCTGATGAGAAGCCAAGGACAATGGCCCTGGGTTTTGATCCTACTTCAAGTTCTGGCTTTGTGGGAGCCTAGCTAGTTTGGATGTTCACCTTCCTAGACATGGACGGAGCGGGGAGGACCTTGGACTTTCCACAGGGCAGGGAACCCTGACTGCTCTTTGGACTGGAGAGGGAGGGGTAGTGGAGTGGGGGGAGGGGGAGAAGGATGGGAGGAGGGGGAGGGAAATGGGAGGCTGGGAGGAGGCGGAAACTTTTTTTTTCTTTTTCTCAATAAAAAATTTAAAAAAAAAGAATAATAAACGCATATTTCTAAGAAGAAAAAAACAGTTTGAAAAGGATACATGCTCCAGAGTTTCAGGATTTAAAGATATACTCTAGAAAAAGCAATACTAAAGATTCATTGCTTAGCGGGAGTTAGGGAAGGAAACAAGATTCAATAAAAATGGGTTTTGTTTTTAAAAAAAAAAAAAGAGCACAAGTACGCTGATTACATTCTCCAAAAGGAAGTACTTATAAAACTCAAATTAACAAAAGGAAATTTTGAACATTACTAAAGTCATATTTAGCCTAAATAAGAAACGGTTGATATTAATTCACTTTACATGCTAATCTCACTCCTGGGATTTTGATCCATGAAAATAATTTACTCCCAAGTGAGGAGCAAAGCGAGGCCTAAAAATGAACTCATAAACTAAACTTTGTCAACCATTTATGCCTTTAATTTTTGCACTTATCCGTTCAAAATATTTGTCAAATTTTCTAACTGTGAGCTAAGACATATGAACAATTTCGTTTTCTTTTAAAACCCACCAAGTCCATTAGTTCCACCGGTGAGTACATGGGAAATACAAAGAATGTTGTCTCCGTGGTGTGTTATGCTCCCATATTTATGGTTAATAGTATATGAATACTATACAGAGGCGTGATTTAATATTTACAGTAAAATCATAACTGAACGGAGCAGAATATAAGGTACTTGTATATGACTTTGATTGGTAGGATATTGTGCTAGTTATTTTTAACTGTCAAATTGGCACAATTTAGAATCACCTGAGAAAGAATTTCAGTTGAGGAATTCTCTAGATTAGATTGCCTGTGAGTACATCTATGCGGGATTGTCTTGATTGGTAACTGATCTGGGAAGACCCAGCCCACTATGGGCAGCACCTTGCCCTGGACAGGGGGTCCCAACAGTAGAAGAGAGTGAAGAAGCCTGCTGAGCATGAGCAAACAAACAACAAAGCTATGCTTATTTCTCTCTGCTTTAGGCTATGGATGCTACTTATTAGCTGCTTTGAGTTCCTGCCTTGACTGCAACCTGGCATTGTACTTCCAACAAACCCTTTCTTCCTGATGCCCCTCGTGGTACAGGGTGTTTTATCACAGCAGGAGCTGGGAAGCCAGAACAAGTGCAAATTCTCCTCAGGGGGCCAAATGAGAGAGAAAGATGGAAACTCAATAGAATCACTGTGTTAGGATTTAGGATGCTAGCTACAGTATAAGCATCTTTTAAAGGTGGAACTGGTACCTGTATGTTTTGGAATGAATATTCGATACCTTCCTTTACTAACTGTAGTTCGATGGACTTACCATGGCCACTCTGCTCTCCCAACAGATCGTCGTAGAAGAGTTCCTTGAAGACATAAATAACATTCTAAATTCGGGTGAAGTGCCCAATTTATTTGAAAAGGATGAGCTGGAGCAGGTTTTAGCAGCCACCCGACCAAAAGCAAAGGAAGTTGGAATTTCCGAGGGGAACAGAGATGAGGTACCACTCCAGAGTAGTTCTAGGACTTTCTAAGCAGAGATTACCTGAGCTCAGCAACCACAGTTCACCTATAAGAGTCCATGGGTAGATTTTTATATGGTTTTCCTTGTAATTCTATACATTTTATTTTCTGTGTGTCCATGGAAACACAAATTAGAACAAATCAGAAAGCCTGTTCCCCCACAGAGATTATAGCCATAGTCAGCCGCCTTTATTCTTCTTTGAGCCTGTACTTGTTAGGTGCACCGTAGTGCCTAGCCCAAGGGAGGCTGCAGGCACAAGTCTAACATTGTTCATAGCCTTGCCTGGCAGCAAGGTTCTGCACAAGCAAAACAGAAATGTGATTTTTCTCTCTGGAGCAGTATAGCTGCTACCACCTTCATTTCTCCAGCACCCCTGCCCCTCCCTTCTCTCTGCCCCTCCTTCTACTTTGAGGCCCTTATGTCTGGATAGTGGCTGTGTCCCCGTGAGAACTGCCCTGGGTCAGAGATGATAAGAACAATCAGCAAGTCTACTGCAGCTACAAAAGCCAGAGGGGATTCATTAGGGAGGGGAGGAACCTCGGGAGGACAGAGAAAGAGAAGCAGCCTGACCCTGGGAGTTAATATACAATGCACACTGTCCTCGTTCTGTTCCTGTTCTCTGGAAACAATCTGACAGAAGCAGTTTGGGGGAAAAAAGGACTTGTTTGGCTTGTGATTCCAGATCGCAGTCCCCGATAGCAGAAAAGTCCAGGCAGGTACTTGAAGCAAGCAGGTCATCTTACATCACAGTCAAGAGCAGACAGAAAACAAAAACAACCCTGCTGCCTATAGGTGTCTGTTCTTCCCTCCCACACAATTCAGTGCCCAGTCCATTGCATGGTGCCTCCCACAGTGGGCTGAGTCTTCCTAGGTCCGTGATCATGCCCACAGCCCAGCCTGATGTGGATAATCCCTCACTGAGGCTCTTTTCCAGGTTATTCTAGGTTGTGTCAAGTTGATGGTTAAAACTAACCATCACATACATTGTGGCGTTAACAACCATGGGAGCCTAGGCCTCTACTCTACCTTTCTTATTAAAGCAGGAAGCTGACAGCCAGTCACTGTGTCAGGTGCCAGCCACAAAGCAGTGTGTCCCCCTCCATGGCAGGAAGCTCCCAAAATAAGGAGGAATATTCAAAAATAATCTCTCCAGAGCCACGCCACTTTTTTCAGTCTACAACTGCAAAAGGAAATGTCAGGACTGCCCCTCACTCCTCGCTGCTCTCTGTCCTAAATAAAGCAAAACCTAGGACTCTCCCCCCTTCAAGAGGTCTCTTTGAAGTCATATACAGCACTCAGCTTGCAATGGCAACTGCAAGATGTCTTTTCTTTCTTTGGGATTCCAGGCATTGGCCCGGGGTTTCGCTCAATAGATAAGTCATCTATCACTGGACTCCAGCGCTCTATTTTTATTATTTGAGACAAAGTCTCACTAAATTTCCCAGTGTGACTTTGGACTCTGTAGTTCAGGCTGGCCTTGAACTTGCAATCCTCCTGCCTCAGCCTCCCTTGTAGCTGTGGTTACAGGATTGTACCACCACCAGATCTGCCTCAAGCTGCCATTTAAATATTTCCTGACTGTATGAGTGTCTTCACTAGTTTCTTGTTGCTATAATTTAAAAAAAAAATACCTAACAGAGCTAATTTAAAGATGAGTTTCTTCCAGTTCATAGTTTTGGGGTACAGCTCATCAGAGGGTACAGTCCATCAGGGGTACAGTCCATCAGGGGTACAGCCCATCAGGGGTACAGCCCATCAGGGGTACAACCCATCGGCGTACAGCCCATCAGGGGTACAGTCCATCAGGGTACAGCCCATCATGGCAGGGAAGTCATGGTACCAAGAGGGTAGAAGCAAGCGGACACATCACATCCACATTGGAAAGCAGAGTAATAAAGGTGTGCGTGTTAGAGGCCTGCTCCTTTCTCTGCTTTATAAAGTCCAGGATCCCCTGCCTAGGAAGAGCTCCCACTCAGAATTAACTGGGTCTTCCCACATCAAGTAACATGACCGAGATAACCTTCACAATCATCCTCCTGGTGAGTCTAGATTTTGTCGACCACACTGAGTGAAGATATTGGCAATTCATTTATCTAAGCTAATCGTATTTGATGATAATATCCTCACTTGTTTCCCTTGCTGTCCCTTCCTTATTTTAAACTGAAAACTGATCTTTGCTACCAGGTGTTCCAGTATTTCATCAGCAGAGTGCGGCAGAAGCTGCACATTGTTCTCTGCATGAGCCCAGTTGGCGAGGCCTTCAGGTCCCGGTGCCGGATGTTCCCATCCCTGGTGAACTGCTGCACCATCGACTGGTTTGTCCAGGTTAGTGACACCCAGGACACCTCTCTGAGAAGATAGGTTTGCTTGTTTGGGGTTACGACGCTGTCTGAGTACAGCTTAGGACACTTGTGTTTGTTCTAAACGCTGCTAGGAAGTCACTCAGTCATAAGAGTATGGTGATGGTCATGAACAAAGAGAAAACACAGCTTGTAAGAGAAGAAGAGGCCACTGACACTGAAGTCATCATGGTCCCAACAAGAGCCATTTCAGGGCATGGTCGGGGAAAGAACTGAAAAGGGAAGAGGCAGAGTAGGAGAGGTGGCTCAGCAGTTAAGAGCATCAATTGTTCTTCCAGATGACCCAGATCCGCTTCCCAGTGCCCAGCATGGCTGCTAAAGATTGTTTAGTTCCAGAAGATCTAACTACCTCTTCTGACCTCCAAGGACACTGCACAGTGTAGCGCACAGATGTACCTGCAGGCAAAATACCAACACACATAAAATAAAAATAAATAAATCTCAACAAAAGGGGGTAGCAGAGACAGTAGTAGAAGGAACAGTCTCAAGGCATTTTCCCAAAGGAGTCAGAAAGACTTGAGTAAGGGCTAGAAGGGTACAAAGAGGCTAAGAAGATCCTATCTTTAAATTTCTTATTACATTATTTATGTAGGGGGTAGGGTGCATACAATATGGAGGCCAGATGCCATCTTGCAGGAGTCATCTCTCTCCTTCCGTCATGTGGGTCCAGGGGTCAAGCTCAAGTTAGCAGGCTGGGCAACAGCCACCTTCACCTGCTGCTCCAACTTGCTGACCCAGAAAGAAGTGCTTTTGAATGGCAGCTTTAAACTTTGTTATCCAATAAGAGAAACACGCTGATACAACCCTAACCCTCATTGAAGGGCAATGAGGCACAGGGTGTGGTTGTCACCAAAGAAGCTGTGCCCTGGGTGGCAAGGGGCGGGTGAGAGGCACGGATGCAGGTGGGGAGATATTGGGGTGGCGGCAGAGTAAGAGCTCACTGAAGTGTTATTTGCTTCTGGTCTTTTCATTCATGTGGGAAGCAAAATAATCAACTGAAAGTACCACAAAGGACAGCGTAAGTCTAGGAAATGGTGCCCAAAGCCCACGACTTTGTAGCCGATACGTTAGGAAAGGCTCAGGCCTGTCTGTACCTCACTGGGGCTAGTTGTCAGGAACTGAAAGTGAAGCAAGCCAAGTACGGTGCCCATCATCCCAGTGCTAGGGAAGGTAAAAATAGAATTGTTTCCTTTGAGACCAGCCTGGGCCGCAGAGTGAAAAACCCTGGCTCAAAATATAAACAACCATCAGGGAACATGAGGGAGAATGGGGGTTCCTCTCCAAATGTACTCAGCTGCCCAACAACAGCACAGAGCAACTAAGGGTCACATTTGACTAAGGGTCGGGGAGCTTGATACAAGAGAGGTGGGAAGGAGTTGGGGTCTATGCAGGGCAGCAATTACCTTAACAGATCCAACCCCTCAACTGTGTATTACAGCCTAGACGAAAGGCCTTGTAAACTGTATCATTCCACGCTTGGAATTCCAAAGATAACCAGATAAACTTCATCTAACCAGTCAATGTTCATCATTCTTTGTTCTATGTTCTTGACGCAGTTCCGGGGGCAAACTGGTCAGCAAATGCCGACTGCGTCCCCGGTAATAAGTTTTGGATCATGAAGCCCCAACAGCAGGAGCAGGAGTAGACTAGGTGAAAGGAAGGACCAGACAAGAAGTCCCAAAGAAATGCAGTTTCTTAATTGTTGAATGACGTGTTGTAAAAATGACCCATAGGATTTTTTTCTAATGCCCTCTTTATTTGCAGTGGCCCAGAGAAGCACTTCTGTCTGTATCAAAGACCTTTTTCTCAGCTGTCGACACTGGAAGTGACGATCTAAAAGAAAAGCTTTCCCTCATGTGTGTGAACGTGCACCTGAGTGTCTCCCAGATGGCGGACCGCTACTATAGTGAGCTGCGCAGGCGCTACTACACCACGCCCACCTCCTACCTAGAGCTCATCAACCTCTATCTGACCATGCTCACGGAGAAAAGGAAGCAGTTAGTTTCGGTACGTCCAGTCATGTGCATGAAAACAGTTTGTCTTCTGTCTTAAAGCTAAATTTTTTTTGGGGGGGGGGGCGGGGAGTGACTAAAACACCTATGTACCTGTCTTACTCCAAATGTTAAGCAATTGCTCTACCACTGAGTTACATCCCCCTCTATCTTCAGAGCCATCTTCAAACCAAACCATACTCTTTACAACCTGTAATGACACAATGAAAGTGTCTTCTTGTGTTGGTGCAAGGGCTTCCCCCTTCCTGAATATTTTTTCATCTTCCTTCTTTCACATATATGAGTTGCTGGCTCAATAGAATAAAGACAACACAATAGCACAAAAGTCGAGCAGAGATCGCACCATCTCTGTGGGGTTTACCACGGAAGAGAGCTTTCTGATGAGCAAGAAGATGAGTTTTGAATGCTCTAGCATGTGCTGATGGTCAACACCAAGACTGAGGGCTTTCTGTCACATACTCTCCATGCCACCCAAACTCTACCTCTTACATAACGATCTTGGGCCTGCTCTGAAAGACCTGTGCACTTGATTAGAAGATAACCCTAACCTTGGAGCAACACACATGCCTATAATCCCAGCACATGAACAACAGAGCAGGAGGACCAGGAGTCTAAAGCTGTCCTCAGCTCATAGCAAGCTTGAGGTTAGCCTAGACTACATTAGATCTCATAAAAGCAAAAAGTAACACAGAATTTTTTTTAACTTAGAAAACAAACTTAGACATACTTGCAGCTCCTACTTGGATTGCTGTGAAATTTAAATAACACTGCAAAAGAAAAAAAAGAAATACATAAGGCACAATGTTCACGAGGGACTTATGCTAGGGCCTGACATGGAAGGTGCCCAGAAATAGTGGCTGCCATCCTCCTCCACATGCAGCCAATAGCATGGTCCAAAACTCAAACATTTTAGACTCAGCAAGTGGACACCTTTGCTACTTAGGTCTTTAAAACCCTTTTCAAGGGCCCTAGCCTTGCAGAATGCATGACTGGTAACCAGCCCAACAGTCACCTTGACTTCTGTCCGTTCCCGGTGATCTTTGCAATGCACCTTCAAGCCAGCGCCTCCTCTTTCTTCCAGAGAGTCTCCTGTACCGTGTGCCACATACATGATCCCAGATAAGGGTTCTCACCCCAGTGATCAGAGTCCAGTTCTCAAGACTCTGTCTCCCTAGGCCCTCAGTGCTCTTGATCCACTCTAAGAGAAGAAGCTCCCAGAATAAAGGCCTCCAGGGGTTCCTGTTTGAACTTATCTCTGACGTTCAACATGCTCCCATGAAGAAGAAAAATCAGAGACGTTGCTCCCTTCTTTCAGTGAGCCGAATGGTTCAGAGACATCCCACTGCTGTAGGCAGAGGGTTGGATCCAAGCACGCGTGCAGTCAGTTCCTAGCATCGTGCTGCCTGGGAATTGTAGGTTTCTCTACTTGTCATGGGTTCACAACTTGAAGTGTTACACAATAGTGTGGTGATTTTGTCGTATAAAATTTAATGTGTAAATAATGAATTGACAGCAGTCTACAGCTTGTAACACTGTTGTGAAATCTTTGTCATTTAGGCACGAGATCGTGTGAAGAATGGTCTCAGCAAGCTATTAGAAACAAACATATTAGTGGATAAAATGAAACTAGACCTTTCGGCTTTAGAACCTGTGCTTCTACAGAAATCACAAGATGTTGAAGCCCTGATGGAAAAACTGGTGGTGGATCAAGAAAATGCTGATCAGGTATTGGTGTTATGGGAATGGTCATATGGGTAAAAATGCTTCAACTGCCATCTCAACAGCTGCATAGGAAAAGTGTATCCTTTTTCTCATTGCTGTGACCAACTATCTGACAGGAAGCAACTTAAGTGTAGAAGGGTTTGTTGAGCTAACAGTTTGAGGGAGTACAGTCCACCACGGCTTCAGGAGTGTGGGACCACAGTGTATCCGAAATTAGAAAGCAGACACAGGTGGGCACTGATGTTCAGTCTGCTTTCTTGTTTTTATTCTGTCTAAGACCCCAGCACGCCAAAGCTCATAGAATGGTGCCATGCATCCAGGGTCATCTTCCCTACTCCGTGGAACCTTTCTAGAAACAACCCTAGAGATATGCCCAGAGTTGTGTTTCCATGGTGATTGTAAATTCTGTCAAGTTGGCAATCAAGATTGACCCACAATAAGTGATCAGATCATTTTATTATATGTGTCATTAAAATAGATACCAGAATCAGTAATGCTATTCTTCTAGAAATTCGGTAATGTTTTAAATTGTAAATATATTTCACTTGTCCAAATCAGAATGGTTCTTTACTACCGAATTGGTACCCTCAGTGACTATTAGTGTTATCATAAGATACAAGATGGATGAAACATATCTCTGTCTCACCATTGGTCCAGCACAAAGGACAAATAACAGATCATTATCCTGGCTCTTCAAACATAAGTCAGGTGTCTCTTATCGGAAATGCTTAGCATAAGAAACCTTTTGGATTTTTCTAGCTTTTGGAATATCTGTATAAGTAGAAAATATACAATAAGAGACTCAAATCTAAGTATAAGTCCATTTGACTTGTCTACACTTTGTAAACATAACGTAGTGACTTGGTACAATCGTTTTAGCTGCCTGAACTCAACTGTCGCTGTCACGTGAGGTCAGGTGTGGAATTCTCTGCTTGATATTTTGAATATTGATTGATGATTTTTGGTGCTCTGTACATTTCAGATCTCAGATTTCCTTTGCTTAAGGATGCTCAGCCTTAACGAGACCTCTTAAGCAATCTCGATTCTTTGGTTAGGTCCGAAATGTTGTGCAAGAAGATGAAGCAATAGCGAAAGTGAAAGCCGAAGAGACTCAGGCGATAGCGGATGATGCCCAGAGAGACCTCGAGGAAGCGCTCCCTGCCCTGGACGCTGCCAATAAAGCGCTGGATTCCTTAGATAAAGCGGATATATCTGAAATCAGAGTCTTCACAAAGCCCCCTGATTTGGTCATGACTGTGATGGAAGCCATCTCCATCCTCTTAAATGCCAAGTAAGTCAGTCGTTCAGAATATCTGGGGAGATCTTCCTTTAATGCATTTTCTCCAATTTTCGTATTCTCCTATACATATATTCATTCTATTCTCTAACCAGTCTACCTCTTTGGTTTGAGATAGTCATTCAACAAACTTTTTATTCAATGTCTATTTTATGATAGAGAGTGGGAGAAATAAAACATTGTCTATAGGATGCAGGAAGCTGGGGGGCAAAGACTTGAGCAGGTTTTCTTTTTTTAGAAGATGCTCATTTGGGTATGAGGCCTTGGAAAAAGCTTAGAGACCCATGGTTTTCCTGGAATGGGAGGGAGCTGAATAGACAGGCTGTGATTTCTTCATGAATATGTTATGTATATGTTATGTATATATATGTATATGTTATGTGTGTATATATATACATATATGTATGTGTATATGTTATGTATATATATACATATATGTATATGTATGTATGTATATGTTATGCCAAGCCGATTTCCTCTGGATGACATTTAGTTTTCAAATTTTCTTCAAAAATGCCCTTTTTAAAATTTCATATGAATATATGAAAATATATATATATATATATATATATATATATATATATATATATATACATATATATATATATATATATACACCTGTCTATGTAAAACTGAACTGAGTCTGGACACCCCACTACCACCAGATGTTTCCACAGGCCCTTATGCTGGCACCATGGTCAGATCAGGGCCCTATGCAAAGCACAGGTAAACATGGGCAAAAGGGACCTAAGAACCACTGGACATCTTTTTTACCTGGTCAGAATTTCTTAGAAATATCAATGTGAAGCCTGGTCTACAGTCGGGGATACACAGAAAACCCTGTTGAGAGAGAGAGAGAGAGAGAGAGAGAGAGAGAGAGAGAGAGAGAGAGAGAGAGAGA
>JABTXL010009180.1:1170968-1196585 GCA_025134845.1 Neodon shergylaensis
AGAGAGAGAGAGAGAGAGAGAGAGAGAGAGAGAGAGAGAGAGAGAGAATATCAATGTGGCAAAAGTTCGAAAGGACATGTTTGTTTGACCAAGAGATGCACAGCTTAGTTAGAAGGTAGTTGTAAAGACACCCTAGCAAGACAGTTTAAAGGTCAAAGTTGAGGCAAAGGAGATAAAATGTAGTACTATGGTGTTTTTAAAATAAAAACCATAACTTCAGGACTGGAGAGATGGCTCAGCAGTTAAAAGCAACTGCTGCTCTTTCAGAGGACGTGAGTTCAGTTCCCAACACCAGTTCTCATCAGCTGGTTCACACCCACCTGGAACTCCAGTTCCTGTTGGGGAATATTATTTTAAGGTGTGTTACTTTTGTTTATGCTGCATTTGTTGAACTCTGTAAAACTGTGGTACTGTACCTGTCTAAAACACCTGATGGTCTAATAAAGAGCTGAACGGCCAATAGCGAGGGGAGAGAGAGAAATGGGCAGGGCTGGCAGGCAGAGAAGATAAATAGAAGAGAGATCCAGGAAAGAAAAAGATCAGGGAATAAGAGAGGAGGGAGGAGGACATCAGGGGCCAGCCGCCTAACTACACAACTAGACACGAAGCAGGAAAGAAAAAGCTATACAAAGATAGAAAAAGATAAAAGCTCCGAGTCCAAAGATAGATGGAATAATTTAAGAAAAGCTGGCAAGAAAGAAGTCGAGCTAAGGCCAGGCATTTATAAATAGCAATAAGCCTCTGTGTGATTTATTTGGGAGCTGGGTGGCAGGCCCCCCCAAAAGAGCCAAAGAGTGAAGAATACAAAACAACCAACAATTCCAGGGGATCCCATGTCTCTGCCTTCACAGTCAGTACACACACATACATATTCCCACACACAGCGCACACATCACTAAAAATATATAAATCATTTTTAATTACTGTTTCTCTAATGTCTTACATTTCTAAAACTCTTGTTTTATTTTTCATTCTCTACTGAATCTAAGTCATAGAGATTTAATCATCCAGTTGCCTTTCTCCCCATGAATTAATTGGGCCATTAGCAAAATTCCCGTGCCTAGACTAAAACTCCCCACCTCCTGGGGTCACGTTATCATGTTCTCACAGGAGTTCATCTTGGTGTTTTCCCGTTGCTTGATGGCAATGCCATTAGCTCACCATGGTCTCTTTCAGGCCCGACTGGCCAACAGCAAAGCAACTTCTTGGTGACTCTAACTTCCTGAGGAGGCTTTTAGAATACGATAAGGAAAACATAAAACCTCAGATACTGGCAAAGCTTCAAAGGTACATCAACAATCCTGACTTCGTGCCTGAGAAGGTGGAAAAGGTGTCCAAAGCCTGTAAATCCATGTGCATGTGGGTGAGAGCCATGGATCTGTACTCTCGGGTGGTCAAGGAAGTCGAACCGAAGAGACAGAAACTCAGAGCTGCCCAGGTACGCTGTCCATAATGTGGTGTTTCAGAGAATAGAAGAAGGTCGTGACCACACAGCATCACTCACGCTCTCTGCGGCAGCCACTGTAATCCTCTTGTATGCAGTGAGGTAGTGATCGCAGTCCTGAAAGTAACTCACTTTTAATAACAGCAGGCAGATTTCTTCCCCAGAATTCTTCTTTGAGGTCAGCCTTTTGTAAAATAAGAAGAAAGTGTCTTGAGTAGATTCCTCTCCCTCGTATCAGGGGAAGGGGAAGACGTCTGTGATGCTGGTGGACTTTCTGACATCTCTTGTGTTGGTGGTCTGCATTCCCACACCTGGTAGGGTCATCTCATGTGTGAGAACCACTAAACGCACAATCAGACATATGGTCCTCAGTCTTCCCAAGAGGAACAAAGGCCTGCAGGTGGAGCAGGTTACCGAAGATACGGGTATCAAGCAAGGCTGAGCAAAACCTTTCTAGGCACGTCCAGATAGTAAATACTGCTCCAGCGCTGTGATTACCCGACAGAACCAGCCAGCATGTAAACAATGCATGCACCAACAGGCATGGCGAGGATCCAGCATCACTTTATGATGGACACCGTCCTTTAGTGGCACACAAGTATCATGCCTCAAACTGTTCTCTGTTTGAGGAAAGACCTGTCTTAGAGGGTGCGGGCGTGACTCGGTGAGAATGTTGTCTTCTGCACCCAAAGTTCTGAGTCCTCAGAACCCTGAAGAAAGAGAGCCAAGAAGTAGGGGTGAGGAAGGAGGAGAAAGAAGAAGCCCTAGTCTAGCTCACAGCATGTACAGAAACAGTGGTTCCCCACTTCTGGGGGAGGGAGAAGCACTTGCCCACTGGCATGGTGCCCAGGGTCCTGTAAACAACCCTGATGAGTCTCATTCAGTTATTAGAAACAAAAGGCATGAAGGAGGAAGGGGACTAGCTGGAAAGAGAAGGGTAATGGGGAAGAGTGGGAGGGGCACAAGAGAGGGTAATGTGATAAATATACATTATAAACATACATGAAAATATCATAATGAGGCCAGGCAATGGTGGCACACGCCTTTGATCCCAGCACTCGGGAGGCAGAGGCAGGCGGATCTCTGTGAGTTCGAGACCAGCCTGGTCTACAGAGCTAGTTCCAGGACAGGCTCCAAAGCCACAGAGAAACCCTGTCTCGAAAAAACCAAAAAAAAAGAAAAAAGAAAATGTCATAATGAAACCTATTATATATAACTCATATATGCTAATAAAACATTTTTTTGAAAATAAGCAATAGGCTAGTTGTGGCCTATGGGCCTTAATTAGCTGGTAGACTTCTGATACAGAGATCTAGTTAGAAAATAGAAGTCTAAGTCATACATGAAGATTCAATTTGTTTTATAATTTAAAAATCATAAACCATTATGGTAACTACTACATCTGTTTCTCTATTTTATGCCTTATTTTGCTGGCCACTGTTCTTGTTCTTTGTTTGTTTGATTATATTCTACTTTATAGAGAGGAGGAGAACTCATGCAGCCTAGGCTGGCCTTAAACTTGCTATCTGGATTTCAGATCCCCTTGCCTCTACCTCCCAGGTGATGGGATTACTGGTGTGCACCACTGTGCCTGGTTTTATCCAGCACTAGGGATCAAATGTAGGCTTCGCACACGCTCCACAAGTGTCCTACCCACCATGCTACGTCCCTAGCCCAAGCTGTGCAAGGTGGAAGTCTCTGGGGACATGTAAAAAGGAACATAGATCATACTTTAAATCAGTTTTATATATAGGCAAATCAATTTTGAGGGAACCTGATGGAGGTGGGTCTTGTATCTTATCTGTTGCTTTCATTGGTTAACTAATAAAGAAACTGCCTAGGCCCATTTGATAGGCCAACCCTTAGATGGGTGGAGTAAACAGAACAGGATTGGGGGAGAAAGAAGCTGAGTCAGAGAGTCGCCATGATGCTCCCAAGCCAGCCAGACGCAGGTTAAGATCCTCCCTGGTAAGCGCACCTCGTGGTGCTACACAGAATATTAGAAATGGGTTAGATCGATATGTAAGAGCTAGCCAATAAGAGGCTACAGATAATGGGCCAGGCAATGTTTAAATGAATACAGTTTCTGTGTAATTATTTCGGGCATAAGCTAGAGCCATGTGGGCGGCCGGGTGCTGGGGACGCAGCCCAGCCGCCCCCAATTGCAACAGAGTGGCGCCCGACGTGATGGGCTAAATCCACTTAAAAACCTGAGAAGGCTTAAAAATAAGGAAAAGAGAGTTTAACGCAGCTTTTTGCTGTTTCTGGGTTGCTTGCCGCAAAGAAATTGTCCTAACTCGGCAGCAGGAAAAAACTGGCTGTTTTAAAATGCCGGCTTTCTGGGTTGTGCCGCCGCAATCTCTGTCTGGCTCCGGCGGGAGACAGAGCTTTTAAATAGAGCATTTGAAATAAAGCTCTAAGGCTTGCTTGGCGCCAATGTGGACTTGCTGTGTGCCTGCAACTGTGCTCAGCTCAGGTGCACCAAATGGCTCTGAGGCAGGAGCGGCTCAGCTCCACCATGCTGAACTGAGCAGGTCTCAAGCAGGACCTACCGTAATTACTATGATACCAGCTCAGTTAAAGTTTAGACTGGGCAGGATATAGGCGGTACCGTATTACCTGTACATGGTGCAACTTAAGTTTTTAAGAACTGCTTAACATTTTAAGAAATGCTCCTGGATATTGAAAAAATGTTACAGATTCACAATAAAACAGATTCAGACATAAAAGACCACACTGTTGGATGAATGTACGTAGGCTTGAGAGAGAAAATAAAAAGAATATAGAGAATAAAGTTAATGGTTTTAAAAAAAAAGATAAAGTCTTTAAAGAGACAGAGTACAGATAGTTATAGATTAAAAGAAATAAAGAAAAATAAGCCACGTAAAAATGGAAAATTCACAGAGAGTCTGGATTATGTACATTGTGTTTTCTTTAAAATTTTTGACTATGAAGGAGCTAAGTACAGAGAGACATTTCATTACATGGGCTGCCAAGCTAAACCAGAATGGATATAAGGGTATTACGATTTCAGAATTTTGGTCTAAGGATATGATGCTTTGGAAAGGGTCTTCTTTTGTTTTCACAGAGGATGTGACCCTGTGGGTTGCATCTATTCCGATTTGGTATGATAGACCTCGCCCTCCTGAAAGGTTGCTGTGAACATCTTCAAAAAATTTACTTCACTCAACTGCCAACTGAGATGAACCTGGCACACAGGTTACCCCATGAAAGATATGATTAACAGCGCCCCCATTCAGCAGGAAGCAGTTTGGAGAGAAAAAACTGCGCCCATGTTCCCAAATATTGTTTATAAATATGCTTTTACATTTAAAGGGGGATATGATATAGATATGAATAATTTGCATTGATATGGATTTTAAGGTCAATTTTGTTATATGTATATGTATTTCTGATCTTGATTAAGATATTGTGATTGCATGGTTCATTTTAAAATGTAATGTATAATTAGGAAATATAGGTTGTTAATGGATAATAGTCAAGCTTGTAGTCATGTTAGTTAGATTTTCTAGATATATAGAGATATATTTTAGTTAGATAGGCATTCTTCATATCTTTCAAAGACTGCAGAATATGGCATTTAAATGTTTTAATAACTTAGGGCTTTTCATGATAATGAGACACGTCTGCTCCTGGCAGCACCAATCTACTTCGAGAGGAAGATGGGCATCGAAGAGGATCCTTATGGAGTTGGATAGTCATTTGGGCAAGAAACTGCTCTTGCCTGGACTGTTGCATAAACTGGACACAGAAAACCTGCAGAGAGAGGACTGCTGAACTTGCCTAAAGGTGAGATGATCTTTCGGGGTTCCTGATTCATGAAAGAGTCTACGAGACATTCTGCAGGACACAGCAGACAATGACTGAACTGCCTTTGAAATTTCCTGCTTCATGAAAATGTCTCTGGATACCATGGGCCTGTAGGCCGAAGATGGATGCCCCAACGGTACAGAGGAACTTTGGGTGACTGTCCAGGCAGCGAGATGTCTCTGTCATTTCTAGAGTTTTGGATTTCTTGTTTGCTTAAGTAATATTATTTCCTTCTGGAGTCTTTGATGGAGTTGAAGAATGGTTAGTAATAGTTATAGTTTTCCTTAGTTATGATAAGAGATAAAATAGATATAAATATTGTAACTGTAATTCTTACTTGATAACTGTTTTGTTATATGTAATTTTACTGTTAAAGTTAAAGCCTTTCTTTTTTGTTTAAACAGAAAAAGAGGAAATGATGGAGGTGGGTCTTGTATCTTATCTGTTGCTTTCATTGGTTAACTAATAAAGAAACTGCCTAGGCCCATTTGATAGGCCAACCCTTAGATGGGTGGAGTAAACAGAACAGGATTGGGGGAGAAAGAAGCTGAGTCAGAGAGTCGCCATGATGCTCCCAAGCCAGCCAGACGCAGGTTAAGATCCTCCCTGGTAAGCGCACCTCGTGGTGCTACACAGAATATTAGAAATGGGTTAGATCGATATGTAAGAGCTAGCCAATAAGAGGCTACAGATAATGGGCCAGGCAATGTTTAAATGAATACAGTTTCTGTGTAATTATTTCGGGTACAAAGCTAGCCATGTGGGCGGCCGGGTGCCGGGGAAGCAGCCCAGCCGCCCCTGTTACTACAGGAACCCATTTTCTTTCTTGCTTTTATTAGGCCGAACTTGACATTACAATGGCCACTCTGAAAGAGAAGCAAGCGTTGCTGAAACAAGTGGAGGATCAAATAAAGGCTTTGCAAGACGAGTACGACAAAGGCGTGAATGAGAAAGAAAGTCTAGGTAAGAGACTTGGGACTTACTTCAGACAGGAAAGGCCTGGTTTTCAAGAGGAGAAAGAGTTTTCAGAGAGTCAGATTATAGCTTTCAAAAGGCCCTATTTTATTTACAATTTGTGTGTGTGTGTGTGTGTGTAAGCATATGACTGCAGTGCCTGCAGAAGAGAATCAGATGCCCCAGAGCCAGAGTTGTGAGCCATCTGACAAGGGTTTTGGGACCCACACTCAGGTCCTTTGCAGGAGCAGCAAGCACTCTTCCTTGCTGAGCTGTCTCTCAGCTCCCAGATCTCAGCTGTAATTGAACCAGTAGGATGTGCTTTCGCTGTCCTCTAATGAACTTTCTAGTATCAGGTGGGAAGGATGCAGATGCTGTATAAATTCCCCATCTTACATACAAAAAGGCTTGGTAGAGCATTTATGTTAGAACTCTAAAGAACACATGACTTTGGTGTAAACAATAAATACCGCAGACCACAGACAGCATTGTCTTCAGGCAGAGTAAGGAGCACACAGGAAGTTCCCAGTATGGAAGAGACTAGACTTGGCTCTGAAATGTACACACGGAAGGAACGGGTGTGAGCTTTTGTGGAGATGAGCTGACATCACTAGCTATGTAATACTAGCTCCTTTGGGAACCAAAGCAAATAAGTCAACTCTTATTAAGAGTTTGGAAAATAAGTCAGGCAGTGGTGGCGCATGCCTTTAATCCCAACACTTGTGAGGCAGAGGCAGGCAGAGCTCTGTGAGTTTGAGGCCAACCTGGTCTACAGAGCTAGTTCCAGGACAGGCCCCAAAGCGACAGAGAAACCCTGTCTCAAAAAAAACAAAGAAATAAAAAATAATTTGGAAAATATTGACTAATATGACCCAATGTTCCCAAAACTGTCCAGCAAAGAACATGGCCCTGACCAAAGCGCGCCTGGTACGTGCGGGAAAGCTGACGGCTGCCTTAGGAGACGAGCAGGTCCGGTGGGAAGAAAGCATTGAGAAATTCCAGGAGGAGATAGCGAACATCGTTGGCAATGTGTTTATAGCAGCGGCCTGTGTGGCTTATTATGGGGCTTTCACGGCTCAGTACAGGCAGTTGGTGAGTAAGTGTAGAGTGGTAAGAAGCTGGGGGAACTGGGTGGGGCACGGGGAACCCGTTTTCCTCGGTTTAGATGGAAGCTCTCCACTATGGCAGTTCATCAGAGCAGAAATGTTTATTACGTTCACACGCACACACACATGCACACACATGCGTGCGTGCGCATGAACACGCGCACACACACACACACACACACACACACACAGGCCTTTACCTCTCCTGTTGTCTGGTGACCGGCCATCTACACCTAGGCATCCAATAACGTATTTCTCCCTTTCCTCCTCCTTCATTATAAAGCTATCCATCACTCAACACAATGACCTGGGGGAACAAGAATACCCTGAGGTCCCTGCCTTTGTAACACAAGTGGCATCTAAAGTCAGCATAGATGTGGACTCTCTTGAAGAGGCAGGACGAGCACAGAGAGAAGATGAAAAGGAGCAAGGCACTGGATGAATCTGCGTTTTCTGGGGTTCTTTTCTTTATATGCGTGTGGACACACACACACACACACACACACATATATATATATATTATCAGAACACAGATATTCTGTCTACATGTCTAATTTTCCAGAGAAAATTCCTTTCGGGAAGAACTGCATAGCCATTTTTATGAAATAACTTTGTTCCCGAGCAGTGGAACCTGGTCTAAGCGCCACCCAGACTCAGAAAGTGCTCAGGGGTCCCCCGGTTCAGTGTCAACAGTCCTTTGCTGGGGAGCAGGGAAAGACAGTTCTGTATGACGCGGTACTCACAGCCATCATGAGAACCACAGTCTTCTTCACATGAGAAGACTAGAGTCCACACAGACGCTGGCATGCCTGTGTTGTAGCTAACGACACTGTCCTGGTGCCGGATCCCTGGGTTTTAGGCCACTTCTTTGTTCCATGTCCGCTATGGATATCAGTAGGCCATAGCTCCCCCAGGCACTGGCTTCTTGCTGTTGTTGAATGTTCTTGTGTTGAATGTTCCTCCTTATTTATACAGCTTATAGAGTGCTGGATTGAGTCCTGCCTGGTCCTGGACATCCCGATTGACCCCTCCTTCAGTCTCATTAACATTCTTGGAGATCCCTACGAAATCCGGCAGTGGAACACAGACGGGCTGCCCAGAGACTTGATATCCACGGAAAATGGCATTTTGGTTACTCAGGGGAGAAGGTGGCCTTTGATGATTGATCCCCAAGATCAGGTATGTAGCAAACGCTCGTGACCGAGGGGCCCTCTGATGAATATTTATCTACCTGTGCTAACACGGAAGAGAGAAATTTGACAGAATTGAATGGCCGTGGAGACTTAGACCAGGGGAGCTGAGAAGTCTTCTGCTCAGAGTCCCTGGCCGTCCAGAAGTGTTTGGTCTTGTGAAAAGTCAGAAGGGACCTGCCCGAGAGCTCTCTCTTCATTTTCACTAGTTTTATTTAGAAGACTGGCCATTAGTTTTCCGTCTTCTATTAGGGAGCATATAAATTGACAGACATTCATGATCGTGAATCCTTTTATCCTAAAAAGCCTTAGAAATCAGTTTGAAGTCAGAGTAGATGGAATCGGGGGCAAGCCTGCCTTTAATTTACAGAGCCCTGCTGTCTGGTTTCCTAAATACTTAAGCAAGGACCAGCACAGGAAGCGCCAGCGAAAGTCTCAGGACCTGAGTGACAGACAGCTGGCTTTCCTAGGCTGCTCTTCTCCTCCTTTGTTTTAAACTTGGACAAAAAGAGAAAGTTCAAACATTGGACTCAAGTGGTGTTTTCATGGGAAGAGGAATTTTTGCTGTGTTTGGGGTTTTGTTTTTTGTCTCATATTAGTCGAACAGTATCTCTAAACTTTATTCTAGAAACTTCCCCTTCCCTGATTGTGCGTTTTTTCTCACAGGCCAACCGTTGGATAAGAAACAAGGAGAGCAAGAGCGGGCTAAAGATCATTAAGCTTACAGACAACAATTTCTTACGGATTCTAGAAAATTCTATCCGACTGGGTTTGCCTGTCTTGCTGGAAGAGGTTTGAGTTTTGCTTTGTCCTAACTATCCAATGTCTGGCATGCTCTCTGTTCAGGCCAATGGACCACGCCTGCACATGTGAAGGACCCCAGCCAA
Source organism: Neodon shergylaensis (assembly GCA_025134845.1). Lineage (NCBI taxonomy): Eukaryota > Metazoa > Chordata > Mammalia > Rodentia > Cricetidae > Neodon > Neodon shergylaensis. The sequence goes on from JABTXL010009180.1 coordinate 1,180,381, forward strand.
GTCCATTTTCAAGTTGGTCAAACCAGTTGCTACTCAAACAGTACATTCTCTGATGAGCTGGAATCCATTAGTTGAAGGAAGTTTCACCACATTATTTTGTAGCTGAGTCTTTAGTTTCCAGCACTGCTCATTCCCAGGCCTCACTGTGGGCCTTCAAGGATGGAAAATTCAAAGCAGTAATGACAGTAGGAGCCTCTGTTTGCATACATGCCACACACTAATGCTGGGCTATGAACTATTCCAGTAGATGTCATCATTATTTCTGTTTGGGTGCAAGGTCAGATTAAATTGATGACTAATAAAAATGAACCTTTTTTGAGACAAGTCTCATGTATACAGCCTGGTCTCTAACTTATTATGTAGCCAAAAGTTACCTTGAACTCTTGGTCCACTCTACTTGCCTCTACCTCCTGAATGCTGGAATTACAGACTGTGCCATCAAAGCGCATTTCTCCAGGGCTAGAGCTAGAACCTGGGACTTCGGCCATGCTAGGCACACACGCTACCAACTGAGCTACAGTCCCAGCCCACAGGGGGGCATGGCTCATTGAGGGAAAATGTTCTGCCGTGAGATTTATCCCTCCAAGACTAATGTTGCTTGCATTGTTCGCTCATTCCGCAGACATCTGAGAGCGAACTGCAAACAATATCAACAGAGTCCCTGTCTTCAATAGCACATAGACTCATTGGGGACAAAGAGAGTAAACAAAGAAGAAAAGAACTGAGGGGAAGGAGGAAGAGATTTTTTTGAGCAAAAGCTCTGAAAGAACAACCAGGATACAGCGATAGCCAATAAGAGCAGGGATATGATCTGTTCTAGTTTCATCCTCTTGCTGGGATAAGACACTCTGACAAAAAGATGTCTGATGTGTTTATCTAATTCAGTAAAAACTCGGGAGTTAGATACTGGGATAAGATCCTGAATGATCAGAGACGTGGTGGAGAAGTGACCAGTGACCTCCTATTTCTGTCCTTCCTCCATCCGAAAGGTCTGAGACCCTCTCTAAGCCCCACCCTACTACGTACTCTCTATCTTTCCTCAGTCCTCCAAAACCTCTATGGTTAATTTTGGTCAGGTATTAGCTAGAGCTACCTCCTGCTTCAAAGCAAATTTTATTGTCAGAATGCAATTGCCTAATGACCACACTTTGCTTTCCTACTTTGCTATTTCATTTTTTAAAGAAAGAAGGAATAAATAAAAGCATGGACTGTGACCACTTCAATCCCATGTAGAAGTATCTCTGATAGAGCACAAAAGGTGCTCAGAAATGATATTGACTGCAGCCCTTGTAAAAGGACTGGTAATAACATGTCATCCCTAACATTTGTGGGAACCCGTCAAAATCTGATTCTCACTATCCTAATTTATTAATTCTTACTTCAGCCTTACCAGATAGTTACTATTAATTATCCCATTCTTCTAATGGAGAAACTGAGGCAGTAAGAGATTCAACGATCTAAGCAATCTTGACTGCTTAGAAAATCCAAACAGAGTTACAATACTCCCCACTGGAGCCACGTAGAGCAACCTCAATGCATCCAAGCTTTGACCAACACAGAGAAGGTGCTGGAATGAATCCCATGCCCTGCCTTGAACCCTGCAGTCATGTGACCAAGGGAAGTCTCTGTAAGACTGCGGCACAGTTATGTTAGCTTCAAGCTATGATCTCAACCCTGCACTCACTTTGACACATGAGAGGTCCCAGGACTTTTTGCCTTCACATCAGAGAACAAACTCCTTCTGTAGTGTTGTCCCCTGTGCAGGAGAGCCCTTTATCTATAGCAGAGCACACTTGGGAGTCAATCTCCCCACAGGGACGGGATGCTCCCCGCCAAGCCTTCCCTGCTCTCCAGAGCTTGGAGTCATCTCCACGATGTTCACTGTTGGATCCTCTCTGTATTTGCTACAGTGCTCCTTTCAGACTTGGTCCCTGCCTGCTTATCAGCGTGAAATCAGTCTTGTCTATCTCAGGGTTCTGTGTGTGGGCTGGGGAGGATGTGGGTCACATGTGCATGCATGTGGCAGGCAGAGGTTGACCTCAGGTGTCCTCCTCTATCAATCAGTCTACGTCTTGTTTATGAAACAGGGTCTCTCACTATGCCAGGAGCTCACCAACTAAGTGTACAATCTTGGATGACATCAAGGCAGATTATTTACTTGGCTACGAGGTCTAGCAAAAGTTTAGTCTCTTTGCGATCAAAAGGAAGTTGCCGAAAATGGTATCACCACATAGACCTACTTGTGAGTAGGAAGCTGAGGTCACCCGGAAGTCATGTGCCATCATGTTCCTCACTAAGATAATTTCTCATAGGGATGAGTAGCATGTGAGACCATTCTAAATAAAGGCAGTTCCCTTGTGTTCTCTTAATCACTTATGCAAGTAATAACTAATCAGAGAGCACGCACTGTTAGAGGTGATGGAAGGGTATTGGGAAATACATGATCACTGGGAAAGTACTTGTTCAAAATCAGTCCTGAGACTCTTAAATGTCAAATTGGTGGCATCCATTTTCCATTTGTTTTTTGTTTTCTTCATGGTTCGTTTCCATTTTTCAGCTCAGAGAAGTCCTTGATCCAGCCCTGGAACCCATTCTTTTAAAGCAAACTTTCATCAGTGGTGGAAGACTACTCATCCGCCTTGGAGATTCAGACATCGATTACGACAAGAGCTTCAGGTTCTATATGACAACGAAAATGCCGAACCCACACTACCTGCCTGAGGTGTGTATGAGCCGCTAGTGTATGAGCTGGAACCTTTCACCCAGATGAGTTCCGTGTGATGAGCCGCCAAAGCCTGGTGGGGTCCCCCATGCAGGGACCAGCTGACAACCTCTCCTGCTCCCCCTTCTCTCCCTCCGCCACCCTCCTTTCCTTCCATAGCACACAATGCCCCACCCAGTCAGTCCCCAGAACAACAACCTGTCCACAGCACTCAGATGTCCCTGTCCTGTACTCCTAAATACTGCTAGAAAACTCTAGAGAATTTAGAGAATCATTCACTAGCCAGAGTTTCAGTAACTGTTGTTAGAAATGCCTGCCCCATGCCCTTGATTTTTTTCAAGGGAAATCTGAATATTATGAGAGTATACTAATAGTTTCCCCTAAAGATGTTATGACAAGATGGAAGACGTAAAGCAGCTCATTTTATTACCATAAAGCTTCTTTTTAACAGACATGGGCAAGGCACTATATGTAACTGATTTTATTACCTTGTCCAGTCCCCACAGATACACTGTGAATTCTTTATAACTATCAAAAATGAAAACCTGACAGAGGTGAAAGGTTTGCCTAAAATCATGCAACCACTGCAGGGTGCAGCTGAAATTCAAACCCAATTTGTTGATTCTAAAATGCTGCTGCTATCCCTTTCTGGCTCATTGATCCTTAAGAGGGAGAGAAAATCATGAATGGAATTCTGAAGCCATTGACTTTCGAACGCCATGGTCTTCTTGGTGCGTGTGGGTAGGCATCTATGTAATCAGACTAGAGATGCCCTTCCCGGACATCGGAGATCCTGGTCCCATAAAGGAAGCCCATCACGTCATGCCAGCTGCGCTTAGGCATTTGTGTCCTCTCTGCTTCTCTTCCAGGTGTGCATCAAAGTCACCATCATCAATTTCACTGTAACTAAATCGGGTCTGGAAGATCAGCTGCTAAGGTAACCGGGTGAGAGAGTATGTTGGGAAGCTGGGTGACGTTCATGGGTTGTCTTGTTTAGAAGGGTGGTTTGAGATTTTTTTTTTTTTTTGGTTGACTAGTTTCTTTTTTTTTTTAATTTATTTATTTTTTCCATTCAAAAATTTACACTTCCTCCCCTCCTCCCATTCCCCTCCCACTCCCCACTCCCCCTCCTTCCTCCCCCTCCCTCCTTAAGAGAGGGCAGAGAACACTGCCCTGTGGGATGTCCAAGGCCCCCCCATCCAGGCCTAGGAAGCTTTGCATCCAAATAGACTAGGGTCCCAAAAAGCCAGTACATGCAGTAGAAACAAGTCCCAGTGCCTTTATCAATGGTTTCTCAGTCAGCCCCCATTTTCAGCCACATTCAGAGAGTCCAGTTTGATCGCATGCTCATTCAGTCCCAGTCCAGCTGGATTTGGTGAGCCCCCATTAGAACAGGCACACTGTCTCAGTGGGTAGACCAACCCCTCGCGGTCCAGACTTCCTTGGTCATCTTCTTCCTCCTTCTGCTCTTCAACTGGACCTTGGGAGCTCAGTCCGTTGCTCTGATAAGGGACTTTGTCTCTATCTCCATCCATCGCCGGATGAAGACTCTATGGTGATATTTGAGATAAACATCAGTGTGATAGTGGGGCAAGGCCAGTTCAGGCACCCTCTACTCTGCTGCCCAAGGACCTAGCTGGGGACATCCCCGTGGACACCTGGGATCTCCTCTAGAGCCAAGTCTCTTGCCAACCCTAAAATGGCTCCCTTAATGTAGATGTCTTCTTCCCTGCTCCTATATCTGCCCTTCCTCCATCTCCACCCTCCCACTCCCCCAAGCACTCTCCAGTCTTTCCCTTTTCCCTTCTCTCTCCCCCTCCCCCCTTCCCCCCCCCCCATCTCCATGCTCCCAACTTTTGTCTGGCAATCTTGTTTGCTTCCAATTTCCAAGAGGATCTATATATGCTTTTCTTTGGGGTCACCATGTTGTTTGGCTTCTCTAGGCTTGTGAACTATTGGCTTAATGTCCTTTGTTTATGGCTAGAGTCCACTAATGAGTGAGTACATACCATATTCATCTTTTTGCATCTGGGTTATCTCACTCAGGATAGTGTTTTCTATTTCCATCCATTTGCATGCAAAATTCAAAATGTCATTATTTTTTACTGCTGAGTAGTACTCTAATGTGTATATATTCCAGACTTCCTTTATCCATTCTTCCATTGAAGGGCATCTAGGTTGTTTCCAGGATCTGGCAATTACAAATAATGCTCCTATGAACATAATTGAACAAATGCTTTTGTAGTATGATAGGGCATCTCTTGGGTATATTCCCAAGAGTGGTATTGCTGGATCCTGAGGTAGGTTGATTCCCAATTTCCTGAGAAACCGCCACACTGATTTCCAAAGTGGTTGCACAAGTTTGCATTCCCACCAGCAATGGTGACTGTTCCCATTGCTCCACATCCTCTCCAGCATAGGCTAACATTGGTGTTTTTGATTTTAGCCATTCTGACAGGTGTAAGATGGTATCTCAAAGTTGTTTTGATTTGCATTTCCCTGATCGCTAAGGAGGCTGAACATGACCTTAAGTGTCTTTTGGCCATTTGAATTTTGTCTGCTGAGAATTCTCTTTTTCAGTTCAGTACCTCATTTTTTAATTGGGTTAATTAGAATTTTCATGTCCAGTTTCTTGAGTTTTTTATATATTTTGGAGATCAGACCTTTGTCTGATGCGGGGTTGGTGAAGATCTTCTCCCATTCAGTAGGATGTCTTTTTATCTTAATGACAATGTCCTTTGCTTTACAGAAGCTTCTCAGTTTCAGGAGGTCCCATTTATTCACTGTTGCTCTTCTTGTCTGTGCTACTGGGGTTATACGTAGGAAGTGGTCTCCTGTGCTCATGTGTTGCAGTCTACTTCCCACTTTCTCTTCTATCATGTTCATTGTGGTCAAATTTATATTGAGGTCTTTAATCCATTTGGACTTGAGTTTTGTGCATGGTGATAGATATGGATCTATTTTCATTCTTCTACAGGTTGACATCCAGTTCATATGCATGCATGTTTGTCTCTGTGTATCTGTACTTGAGTAGTGCCTTCAGAGGCCAAAAAATAGCATCAGATCCCATGGAGGTGGAGTTACAAAGGGTTAAAAGCCACCCACTGAAAGTACTGGAAATGAAACTCAGGTCTTCTGCAAGAGTAGTATGCACTCTTAACCACTGGGCCATCTTTCTAGCCATTGTTTACAAGTTTTGACAAAGAAAAGCAAATAATAAAATAAATCTCAAGAAAAGATCTGTCTGTCATCAAATTCCCCACTAAACAGGTCTTTTTTCATTGTGATCAACTGTAAGAACTACCTGTAGAATTATTTTAGCACTATATCATTGAACTTATTCTATGTCTATGCACATATAGTCATACAGCTAAAGATTTATTATTATTATTCTTTATGTCTATCATGTTGTATATTTATATTATTATATACAGGACTTTATATTTTATTACATTATCTATTGTGGATGCATGTGTCGTGTACACCCTTACAATGCCACTCAAAGGACAACCACAGGAGTTGATGCTCTCCCTCCACCACATAGGTCTCAGGGATTGAACAGAAAGCTCCAGGCTCCAGGCTCAGCAGCAGGCACCTTTAACTGCTGAGCCATCACAGTGGCCCAGAGGAAGGGCTTCAGAACGATGCCTTTTAAACCATGGTTACTCCTAAGGGGGGCATCAGATACGGTGATGACGCTGACAAAATAGAACTTTTATCTTTTCATCTTTTGCTTTGTGATAAGAATAAATTCATGAACTATTTATATAAGAGAATTGCTTCTTTGATATGGTAAGGTTTCGTAACCTCCCATATTCACCTTTTTTGACTCCTGTCTAAAATGTTCTGCTTCCTCTTTTTGACTTGGCATAGATGAGCATTAGTGAATGAAGCTGGCTGATTGGGGTGGTAAACTGGTTCCCTCCTAGTGAGTAGATGCTGTGAGAAGAATGGTAGAGAACGTGTATCGCTGACATTCCAGCCTGGGAGACAACTCAGTCCATAGAGTGCCTGATGGACAAGCATAGGGACCTGCGTTCAGTTTTTATATTTGTCTGTTTGTTTATTATTTAGCAGGGAGTAGCATATGCACCAGACTATGGAGCATGTGTAGAAGTCAGAGAATCGCCTGTCAGCTTTAGTAATCTCTTTTCCTAATATGGGTTCTAGGAATTGAGCTCAAGTCATCAGCCCTGGTACCAAGAGCCTTTACCTGCTAAGCCATCTCTGGGGCCCCTGCGACCTCAGTTAAATTTCCAGAACTCGCATGAAAAGCCAGGTGTGGTGGCCCATGGTTTTATCACAGTACTTGGAAGGTAGAGACAGGCAGGTGACCAGAGGCATTCAGTCAGCATCCTAACCTAATGGGTGAGCTGCAGGCCAATGGGGCACTCTCAAAATAGGTTAGGTAGCATTACTGAGGAACACCACCACAGGTTATCATTTGTCCTCCACCTGCGTGCACACGCACACACACACAAACACATGCGCACGCACACACACATGTGCATGCAAACATACACACATACACACACACACACCAAATAAATAGATACATATTAAAATAAATATATGATTGGCATGCAGTTCTCTGAAAAGCCATCATGCCAACCCAGCAACCAGGGACATGTGCTTTCAGACTCAGCTGCGCAGCACTCCCAATGCTTGGCTACAGAATACTCAAACAGAACAGCTACACACGGGGAACAGTCACACAGCAGTGACTTAGGGAGCTAACCAAGTTCTAATCCAGCTCTTTCAACTTCGGATCTAGTGACGTGGTGCGGCTTGAAAAACCTGAGTTGGAGGAACAGCGAATCAAGCTCATCGTGAGAATCAATACTGACAAAAACCAGCTGAAATCCATTGAAGACAAAATCCTGAAGTTGCTCTTTACGTCTGAAGGGAATATTCTGGATAACGAAGAACTCATCGATACACTCCAGGACTCAAAGGCAAGTGACAGTCTTAGTGTTTGCAGAGCACGTGTTCATCCATCCATGACAGTGCAGACCTGTCCCAGCATTCAAGAGGCTGAGACAGGAGCATTAAAAATTGAATGCCTACCTGGACTGTAGTGAATTACAGAGTAGCCTGGGTTATATAAGGAAACTCTGTCTCAAAACAAGAAATGTATGGCTTCAAAAGTCATAGTGTAGGGGCCTGGGTGGCTCTCTGGTGGACCTGCCATTCCAAAGGACCCAGGTTGGAATTGCAGCACCCACATTGTGACTAACAGCCATCTCTACCTCCTGTTCCAGGGGAGCCAGTGCCCTCTTCTGGCATCTGCCAGCACTGCGCCCAGGTGGCGCACAGATACACACACAGGCAAAACACCCATACACATGAAAAAAATCTGAGTGTCCTACATGATCTTCAGTGCAAGAGTGGGCCTTCTGTAAGTTTCTGGGGACACACACAAAGTATGCCTAGCTCTCAGGCCTCTCCGTCAAACAAATAGCATGGAAACTGTGGACCACTGACCCTCTTGTCTGTTCAACATTTTAAAAACGAAGATCGTGAAGAACCAGGATAACATACAAATGGAAAGTCATTGTCACTTCCTCTAGGAAGTCTACCTAGTGGCACCAGCTGGCATCAGTCTCCTCCACCCAAGCCTCTATCACAGCCTTGCTACTGCTTACCTGAAGCCATAGTTAGAGGGCCCGTGTCTTACCCCTTCCTTAGGTAGGTGAGTTCTGTGCAGCGGGACTCTGTGAGCAGCTCACCCTATTACCTCTTCTCTAAGCATCAGGCACGGTGCTCACACACACGGCTGGTGTCAATAGAACCCCGTGGCTACTGCTGAGGTGTACATAAGCTCGTGATCCTGGAGTGATATTTCACAAATGTAAACAGTGTTTTCAGAAGTGTGTGCAATGAGTGATTCTCATTGCTTCAGAAAGACAGAGTGGTTTGGTAGGGAAAAACTGAGCCTTGAACACATAGAAGCGTGTTTCGTGATCTTTTATTTGGTTGGTGTTAAAAAGCAGCTGCTGGCCTCACTACTAGTCCAGCGGCAAGCACTTGCCAAGAGCCCTTGCAGAACTGAGTCTCTGCACAACAAGAATTCTAAGCTGGGCCCCACCCCAGGCCCTCCTCATGACTTCTCGGTTTCCTAACTGCCAGGAGCCAGGCTCAGCTCAGTCAGAAGAACGTGCCTGGGTCCAGAGCCTCTTTCACCACACCTTTACTTTAATGTCCCCTTATTATTTCTTTTTATTTGTTTGTTTGTTTTCCGAGAAAGGGTTTCTTTGTGTAATCCTGGATCTTGCTCTGTAGACTAGCCTGGCTTCAAACTCAGAGATTCGCCTGCCTCTGCCTCCCGAGTGCTAGAATTAAAGGCGTGCACCACCACAGCCTGGATTTATCTTTTTCTCTTTCTTAGACTGGACTGGATGCATTCTGACATCCCCAATACTTTTCAGAAGCAGATCTCTAAGAACTTGTTGTGTGTTTATTCAGATCACTTCGGGCGCCATTAAAACCAGGCTGAAGGAGGCAGAGTCCACGGAGCTGATGATCAACATAGCTCGAGAGAAGTATCGCCCAGTGGCCACGCGGGGCTCTGTGATGTACTTCGTCATCGCTAGCCTCTCCGAAATAGATCCCATGTATCAGTATTCGCTCAAGTATTTTAAACAGGTGACTGCCTTGTTGTCTTAAGTCCCCTTTGAAAGTGGGTCATTTGTTGCCTTTGACAAGCCATGAATCAAGTTTAGGGGTAAAATCCTCCAGGACTTGGGGTGCAGGCACAGAGTTCTAGAATAGTCCCATCTACCAGGTCACCCAAGGAGTCCAGTGCCCAGTGAGTACAGAGTGCTGTAGTGGAAGAGGAGGGCGGAGCTTGGCAAGGCCCAATTCCCTTTCTGCTTCCTCAGCTTTCTTGCTTTCCCTCTGGCCTGCCCACCTTTGTTGTAAGAATCTCTTTAAGGCATTGGTTTTCAATCTGTGGGTCATGACCACTTTGGAGGACCAAACAACCCTTTCACAGGGGTAGCCTAAGACCATCAGCAGTAGCAAAATTACAGTTATGAAGTAGCAACAAAAAATTTATGATTGGGTCACCACAACTTGGGGAATCGTATTAAAGGGTCTCAGCATTGGGAAGGTAGCAATAGTTAAAGTGCATTCCGCTCAATAATGAAGACTAGAGCAAATGCTAGGTGCACCTGACTATAATTCCAGCCTCAGAAGGCAGAGACAGGGGATCCCCAGAGCAAGCTGGCTAGCAACACTAGCCCTATCGGTGACTGCTAGGTTTGATTGGGAGACCCTGTCTTAATTAGTAAGTGAACGAGTAACTGGGGATGGTGGTCCCAGCATCAACCTCGGTCTCCACATGCATGTTCACATATGTGCACGTGTTCACACACACAAAGTGTTCATAAACATCACACACACACACAAATGCACAAACACACCACACACGTGAAAATGAAAAATAATCTCTTTCTACTTTGTACATATTCACCCCTATACTTTGTTCTCTCTACGCTGCAGCGGGCTTGGCACCGACCTTAGTGAAGCTGGCTCCGGTGTCTCCCCCACCCCTCCCCAGAATGTTTCCTGCACCATCTTCCTGGTGCCTTTGATTCAGAGGATTCACTTTCCTTTGCTCTGCTTCTGTCTCACCACCCGACGGTGAGACACTCGTGTTTTACTTCAGTCTCTCCTGCCTCGCGTTCACCCCTGACTCTCACCTGATCTCTCCTGGGGAAGGCTGATCGGATGCCGCACCATCTCTATAGCACACTCAGTATCTTAAGTCACGGAGCTTCAGCCAGCTCTGTTGTGTTCACTGAAGACCAGGGGAACAGAAAGCTCACTCCACGAGTACCTCAATAGCCCAATCTTCCACCTCCCTGCTCCTCCTGTCAGGTCTATGTTGTGTCTTTTATCTAAAAACTAAATAGTTAGAGGGTGGGGGAAAGTTAACAATTTTAGCTAAAAAAAAAATTATAAAAATAGTGTGGATGTGAGTATGCTCAATATGCACTTTTTATACATACAAAAGCTTCAGTGGAAAAAGGCAAAAAAGTCAGCAAATAAATACTCTTATGCATACTTACGATATGTAGCATATCATGGGGTTCGTAAAGCTAGTATAAAGGTGACTAGAGAGGGACGACTCAGCATATCCATATCCTCACAGCTGCCCCCAGCTTTTGCTTTTATCGCAACAGCAATTAACAACTACTCATTTAAGTGGGAACTCAATGGAAGAGTGCAGTGTTGACATTTATGGGCTAAGTTAAACCTTAGCTAGACTTGATCATCCCCCCAGCTTCTGCTGTGTGTTCTCCAATCTTCCTCCATTTTCTCCCCATCCCCTACCAGTTCACAGCGTATATTGTCCCCTTTTCTATGTGGAGCATTAGCATACCCCACTTTTCCAACCCTCCACATTCACCCTCATGAGTGTACAACAAAGGCCTCCGCCGCCTCCTGCCAAACTGACCCAGTCTGCTAGACTCACTGGTTCATGTGCCAACTGCACTCTCTCTACTATCTAGAGCACCCTGCCTTCCAGGCAAAATGCCACCTTCCCAGGAAAGGCCTGCCACACACCTCTGCGAGCTGGCCGGGCTATGCACCTGTAATGACTTCCTCACATGCTGGGTCATTGACTCCTCTAAGAAGTGGGTCTAATATCTCAAGAAAATAACCACACTGTCCAAAGTGGCCTAGCAAAGCAAAAGGTTTCCTTCTTCAGAACAGTGCGTAGCTGTGCCCACTCTAGTAGGCAAGCACACCTGGCAGGAATCCCTCTAGGTCCTAATTCCTAACGCAGAGGGGTTCTTGCCTCACTCCAAGTCGCCACATTCTTCCTTGGTTGGATAATTTAAAGAGGCACAGCTGAGAAGCAGAAGTGATTTGGAGCAGAAAGTGTATCCTTGTGCACATATTTGATTTCAAGAAGTGTTGGCCCTGAAGGAATTGAAATTTCTTCCAAAGAGCCTCTTTACAGTGTTTTTTTTAAATGGCATTTTGTTTTATTTAACTCTTTAGGGGGCAAATGGTACATTTTGTTTACAATTCCCCCTCTTTTGATTTTCTTCTAATTTAATTAACACTGTCTAGCTTTCCTGGTTTATGGTTTCCATCAGGAACATATGGCAAGACGTAGAGAGTCTCTTCCTGTGGTTTCTATTAATAGTTAGACTAGCCCTCATGTGAATGTGATCCTCCAGCTACACAGCTTCCTGGTCAGTGGCCACTCCAAGGTCTTGGCCATCTTGCTATAAGAAAATGGGGTGGGTGCCAAGAGAGCATCTCCCTGAAGCAAAGGCACAAAGATCACTGACCGGGTTTCTGGTCCAGCCCTGAGTGACACACACTGCACTCAGGCTGAGGTCTAGTGAGTTGCTCAGGATAGTTCCGACCTGAGGGAAGAGAGCACTGCCCCGACTCCAGACAGGAGGGGCGGTCAGCTACTCCACAGTTGTTTCTTCTGCCTGGTAAGCTTGTAGGCCACTTACCCCACCTTGCCTCGGGTGGAGGGTGTCTCTCCTACAGAGGATTGGTCAAAGCCTTCTTTCTTCCTCAGCTGTTCAACACAACGATCGAAACTTCCGAGAAGGCCGACGATCTGCAGTACCGCCTGACCATCCTCCTGCAGCAGACCCTGCTCACTGCATACACCAATGTTTCCCGGGGGCTCTTCGAGCAGCACAAGCTCATCTACAGCTTCATGCTCTGCGTTGAGATCATGCGCCAGCAAGGGCAGCTGACTGAGCCTGAGTGGAATTTCTTTCTCCGCGGCGCTGCAGTAATGGAGAAGGTAGCCGAGAGGGTGACGTCCTCCCACCTGTTAGCGCGCACTCCCTTTCTCACTGTTGTGACCAGATAGCTGACTGGAAGCAACCTGAGGAAGGAAGTGTCCGCTGGAGCTCGGCAGAGGGCGGGGCTAGGGGGGGTGGCAGCAGAGGGCGGGGCTATCATGGGGGGTGGCAGGGCAGCAGAGCAGAAGAAGCCTGTGCTCACACTGGGTGCACAGTCGGGAAGGAGAGCTAGGACTGGAAGTGGGGCCAGCATAAAGGCCTGAAGCAACACGTGGGAACAGGTGATAACATCTGTTTGATTTGGAGCCCGGGGGCTCAGTTAGTGAATTCTTCTCTTGTAAAACTCTGCTAAATATTGCTGTTTAAAAAAAAAAGTATCCCTCATCCCTTCTCAAACCATGTTTTCTGTGCTGTCTAATAAACACAGAACAAAGTCCTTCATGTTAAGGACAGACACCAGAAACAGAGATCAGACACATGCAACAACTAAGCTACCAACAGGCCACTAACTACAAACTGCAGAAACGGAAGACAAAAAAAAAAAAAGCAAAGGGAGAGAAGTGAAGAATTCAGGTTTGGACATGTCCCTGGTCTAAACTTAAAAAAAGAAAAAATTTGAGCCAGGCAATTAAACCTCAAGACCTACCCCTCAGTTACCCGCTTCCTCCAGCAAGACTCCGCCTCCTGGAGCTTCCACAACCTTACCCAAAGTGCCATCAACTAGAGACCCTCTGTTGAAGCACAGGAGCCTGTGAGGGGTCTTTCATGTCCAAACCACAGCTCACAGTCACCCCACAGTGTTGCACAGCCAGGAGGCCCGGTCACAGCTCAGCAGGGCCACCAGCTGGCTGTAGAATGGGGTTAACATTTTGCCTTCTGTGCAGCATTGCCCTCCCCTCAGAAACAGCTGGAGTAGCCAGTGAGCTAGGAAATTAATTATCTGGGAAACTGGAGAGATGGCTCAGTGACCAAAAGAGCTTGCGACTGCTCCAGAGGACCAAGCTGGCCTCCCGGCACTCACATTTGATAGCTTACAACTCCCTATCTCTCCACCCCAAGGGATTCGACATCCTCTTTTAGAAAAACTTAAAAAAAAAAAAAAAAAAAAAAAAAAAAAAAAAAACACAGTCTTACAAATGTGAAGTTTTCTCACAGGGAGACTCAGAGGAGCTAAAGAACTTTCCAGAATGCATTAATGCTTGAGAGGGACTGCTTCACGCGTGGCTAAGTCTCCACAGCCCATGCCTCTTCCGTTGCTTGTTTGCTGGTGTTCCTCATGAGCAGCACATATTTTCAAAAGAGGTTTTTGTTGGATTTTAAAATCCACCAAATTCAAAGATTTAAAAACACCCAGAAATCAAAAAAAAAATAATTAATCAATTAATGGCCAGGTTTGGGAAAGGATGGGTGCAGAGGCGGTGGATCACAGTGAGTTCAAAGCCAATCTGATCTACATAACAAGTTCCAGGATAGCCAGAGCTACATAGTAAGACCCTGTCGCACAGAATCCTCTTTAGAATGAACACAGAATGAACACACAGAAATCTTCTTTAGAAATTTCTCAGGAGTTTTTTTTTTAATTGAAATTTTCCTTCTCTGATTAAAAAAAAAAGTAAAATGAAAGGTGAATATTTTCCCTTTCACTCATGAAAGGGACAGTGAGCAGTGAGCTGGGGCGCGTAGGTCAAAGGTGCCTGCTGCCAGGCCTGATGACCTGTGTTCAACCCCGAGACCCACAGGATAGAAAGAAATGACTCCCACAAATTTTCCTCTGACCTCCACATGTGCATCGTGGCGTATGTGCACCCATATCCATGCACACATGATAAATGAATAAATGCAATTTTAAATTTTTAAAATATATTTGGAGATATATTTTTACCATTGCCTATTTACCTGTATATTTTAACTCTAATATTTTTTCATTCTTTTCTTTTTTCTTTTTATTTTTTATTTTTTATTTTTTTTTATTTTTTTTTTTTTTTGAGACAGGGTTTCTCTGTGTAACTTTGGATCCTGTCTTGGAACTAGCTCTTGTAGACCAGGCTGGCCTCGAACTCACAGAGATCTGCCTGCATCTGCCTCCCAAGTGCTGGGATTAAAGGCGTGCGCCACCACTGCCAAGCTATAATTTTCATTTTTATTTTGTGTCACATGGGTTTTGCTACCTTACAAGGTACAATAGATTTTCTGGAGTAATACAAGAAATTAATGCCCAGGTATGAAACATTGTCTGTGAGAAAATTTGCACTGATCAAATTTAGTATTTCTTAGGACTGGATGGAAGGGAGTGTAGGGAGAAATAGCAAGGGGCTCATGCAAACCTTGTTTTCTAGTCCTTGGTTCCTGAGCTCTGCAGCCATGTTTTTTACTTCCAGATCATCTACAGGCCGTTATCCAATAACACGGGCCGGGCTTACTTCACGACTCTGGGTTACACGTTGGTCATTCTATCAGTATTTCAAGTTCTCAATATTATTATATCTGTGCTCAGAGATCTTCAGTGCTACTGTTATAATTGTTTTGTAGTGCCACAAGCCACACTCAATGAAGCAGTGACCTTAAATGTGTGTGTTCTTACTGTTCAACCAACCAACTACCCTAGCTCTTTCTCTCTTTTCTTGGGACTCCCTATTCTCTGAATTGGGAGAATTGAAAACTAGGCTAATTACCAGCAAAGGGGTGCAGGAGGAATTGGGAGAAGATGCTGCAGGAAGGGACAAGTTAGAACAAAGTATAATGGGACCTGTGTATAAAAATCCCATAAGGAAACCCATTAATTTGCACCCTTACTTAAAACTGTAATCCTAAATAAATAGCTAAATTGGCAACTGGAGAGATGACTTGACTGTTGAGAGCACGGGCTGCTCTGCTGAGGGTCCAGGCTCTGTCGCAGCACCCACACAGTGGCTCACAAGTGCCTGTAACTCAAGTTCCAGGGAATCCACTGCCCTCTTCTGACCTCCTTGGGTACCAGACATGCACATGGTGTACATGCATACATGAATCAAACACCTGTACACATAAAATAAAACACTTTGAAAAGAAACTTGGCCAACTAACGGTCATGCCGTGACCTCTCATGAACATCTCCCTTGGAATCTAAAGCCAAAAACAATTAAGGTTGAAGAAGCCCAGCTCTTCTGCCAGGCAGTGAGTGGAGCTGCGAGAGCAAAGGGAAGGCTCCTGAAGACAATTTGTTGTTGTTGTTGTTTTTGTTTTTGTTGTTGTTGTTGGGTAGGTCTTTGGTTTGGTTTGATTTGGGGGTTTTGTTTTGTTTTTGAGGCAGAGTCCCTCTTTTATGTATCTTTGGCCATCCTGGAACTCACTGAGTAGACCTCAAACTCACAGAGATCCATCTGCCTCTGTCTCATGAGTGGTGGTGCTAAATTCTTGTGTCACCACACTGGCCTCTTGAAAGAAATTAAAAGCAACACACTCCAGCAAGCATATGAATGATAAAAAGAAGATGGATCCAGCCACAACATTCTCTCCATACAGAGCAGATCCAACCACTGCATCCCCTCCATCCAGAGCCTGGCACAGATCCAGCCACAGCAACCCCTTCCATCCAGTGCCTGAAGCAGATACAACCACAACATCCCCTTCCATTCAGAGCGTGATGCAGATCCAACCACTGCATCCCCTCCATCCAGAGCCTGACACAGATCCAACCACTGCATCCCCTTCATCCAGTG
>JABTXL010009180.1:1196595-1227873 GCA_025134845.1 Neodon shergylaensis
TCCAGAGCCTGACACAGATCCAACCACTGCATCCCCTTCATCCAGTGCCTGATGCAGTTCCAACCACAGCATCCCTTCCATCCAGAGCCTGATGCAGATCCAACCACTGCATCCCCTCAGTCCAGAGCCTGACACAGAGCAAGGCCCAATTCTCTAAGTCTATTGAGGTGAGAGGGGTAGAGAAGATGCAGAAGAAAAGTTTGGAACCAGAAACAAAGAAGCCTCTCTGAGCAACAGATTCCCAACATAGACAGCTGGAAGAAGACACCTTCTAAGACTCCCATGGCTAGAAAGGGGAAGCCAATGCTTGCTTCAAAGCTTTGGAATACAGACTGACTCTCGAATCCTAGAGCCTTAATAATGATACTAAAGCTCGAAAGATGGCTCAGAGGTTAAGAGCCCTGACAGCTCTTGCAAAGCACCTAGGTTCAGTTCCCAGCATCTACATGCCTAACTCCAGTTCCAGGGGATATAGCACCCTCCCCTGGCCTCTGTGGGCACTGCATGCACGTGGTGCACATATATACATGTGGACAAAACACTCTTCTTGCACATGGTACAGAATAATTTTTTTAAAAATGTTTTAAGAATTAAAAAGAGCGAACGACAGTAAAAATCCTCCCCTGTGCTAAGTGGAATTGGAGCCTGGTGAGTAACATATCTCGGGCTTGGAAAGAGGCCGATGGTTAAGAACGCTTGCTGCCCTTGCCGAGGACCTGAGTTCAGTTCTCAGCACATATGTTAGGTGGCTCGCAACTGCCATAACTCTGACTCCAGAGGATCCAACACCTTCTTCTGGCTTCTGTAGGTACACGCATGCACGGGTGCATATAAACACATAAGTAAAAATAAAAGCAAATATTAAAGAAGTGGCATATCTGTATACAACATGATCACTAAACATCTCGAACCCACTGCTAAGATCTACAGCTCAACAGAGCAAACCGATCCCACTCTGGTAGACAGTGTTCATGGTCACTCAAGAGCACTCATGAAGATGTGTAAGGTGAATGTTGTCTCCATGCTTTCTGGAACAATATCCCCCTCTCCGGCCCAGTGGAGCAGGAGCAACTGATTCTCAAGTCCTGTTATGTTAGAAGCATATATCACGAGGACATCTGCCAAAGAATATGATTCTTCTAGAGATCTGGGCAAACTGAACTGAAAACTTCTGGAAAAGGCTCAACATCAGGACACCATTCTGACTACCCACGGTTTAATAGAGAGGTTAACAGGAATGTAGAGTGAGTTCTTCAACTCTCATGGATGGCTTTGAGGGGATCCAGACTTCTGTACAGGAAGGAAGTAGAGGTGTCATTTTTAGAAGTCAGAGAACTGAAATTAGAAGCGTCTGGGGAGTTGGAGAGAGTGGCTGATTTGCTCTAATCTCATGATGAAACCCAAGTTACTTCTTACAGACCAAGGGTGTGAGTTCTTGAGAAGGAAACACTTCTGGTGAAGATGTTTTGAAGGTTGTGGAAATAATAAGGGCTTTAAAGTATCACACAAGGAACAGGAAAGATGGCTCAATGGATGAGAGCACCTCTCCATCTTCAGAGAGAACCTCTGAAGGCACTGCTACACATGTCACACACACAAAGAGATAAACATAAACAAATAATAAAAATAAAACAAACTCACACACATTTACTTGAATGAGAAGGATTTGAGAAAACTGACTCCAGCTTGGAAAGCTGTTCTGCTGTGGGTGGGATGCTGCCGGCAGTGTCTCAAGCTGCAGAGAAGTCTGTTGTGGAAGGAAGAGGCGAGATTCGCACTGATTTAAGAAATCAGTGCCACAGCCACCATGGTGAACAGTCAGCGCCACCAACCCCAGGACCTGTGAAGACATCACGAATCAGCAAAGGCTCAGACGATCATTAGCCAGTTTTAGCAATGATGTTTTGAATTTCGGTACATGCATTTTTAAACATAATGCTACATGTTGCATATGGAATAGACTACAATATAGTGTAAAATAATTCCATGTTCCATAGTAAATCCGAAACTCAGTGTAACATTTAATTGCATTATCCACCTTGTACGGCAGTGGAATTAACTTGAGATGTCTCCTGGAGTATGTCTGTGTACAGTCTAATATTTAGGGAGTTAGGTCTTCTAAAAACTGCCTGTAGAACAGTTACACTCCTCTGTTAATATTCAAAAGGTTATATCAGCAGTTCTCATCCTGTAGTTTGAGACCCCTTTGGGGATCTCATATCAGATATCCTGCATAGTAGATATTTAATTATGATTCATAACAGTAGCAAAATTACAGTTATAAAGTAGCAGTGAAACAATTTCATGATCAGGGGTGACCACAATGTGAGGATCACAGTATTAGGAACATTAGAGCCACTGGATTACATGCTTTAAACAGTTCAATTGGACGGTTCATGATTTGTATGCAGCAAACTGGTTGAACACATAGTTCAAAACCTCAGGCATCTGTTTAGAAGTAGTTTTAGCCTGAGACCATAGTTATCTCTCTTTGGAAAAACAGTCCAGCCTTATGTAGTGCTTCACAAAATATTGCTGGGTGGCACAATAGAGATTTCTAGGAATATCTGAAATAACTCCATATATGCTCATCACAGCTAAAGTGTGTGTGGGGGTGTGTGGGGGTGTGCACTGCATGTGTGCGTTCATGTATGTATGCATGCATGTGTGCACATGTGTATGTGTTCTTATTAGTTTTTCTTTTAAATTATATATATATGTTGGGGGACCGCACAAGTGCTTACCAAGTCCAGAAGTTTCAGATCCCCTGAAACTGAAGTTACAGGTGGTTGTGAGCCATCTAACATGGCTGCTGGAATCTGAACTCAGGTCCTCATTCTTGCATAGGTGCCCGTACCCACAAGCTCGCTCCCCGCCCCCAAGAAAGGCTGTTTCCAGCATGCTGTTACAGCTTCTTTTCCCCTAGACAAACTGCAAGAGCATGCTGTCATGATTGTCTCTGTAAACTCTGCCCGCGTCCTGTCTCCCTGTAGGAGCGCCCTCCTAAGCCGGAAGCTTCCTGGCTGCCTCTTCAAATGTGGTTCTCATGCTGTGACTTAGAAGAAACATTTCCAGTGTTTGAAGGACTTACAAAAAGTATCCTGTTACACCCCATTTCCGTGCGCATAGGTAAGGGACAAAGTGTACTGTTGATGGGGGAGGGGTAAATGGATTCCTGATTCCTGACCTTAATTCATGCATTCACCCTTTCTCCAATATCATACTTTTTGCCAAAAAATTATAAGTTAATTGCTTTTATAACATCTTGAATTGAGTGCTTCACTTATTAGTTGTGAATATTTCATGGCTATTTTACAGTGTGTGTGTGTGTGTGTGTGTGTGTGTGTGTGTGTGTGGTCAGAGGACGTACTTGCCCGTGCAGATGGGCAGCTATGGAAGCCAGAGCTAGTGTCAGATGTTTCTTCTATCACTTCTCCACCTTTTATTTCTTGAGACAGGGTCTCTCGTTGAGCCTAAAGTTAACCATTTCCTCTGGACTGATTGGCCAGAGATCCACCTGCCTCCACTGTCCATCACTAAAGTTACAGGGCAAGAACATCAATGCCTGGCTTTTGCATGGGCGCTGGGGATCCGAACCTGGGTCTTCATGCTTCACAGTAGGCTCTCTGCCCACTGAGCCATCTCCCCAGCCCGTTTTATCGCCTTAAGGCACTTTAGCTGCATTCCATAGATCTTTAAACTGTTTTAAAGGATGGTATGTACTCTGAGAAGTCAGAAGTGCAACTTGATGTCACACGCTTCCACACTCGGAAACCAGCACTGCCTTGAGAAATGGGACAGTACCCACACTGCAAAATCCTTCCCACTGCTTCTCGGTGCCTTCCCCTTTAGCCGCAGGCAACAACAGCTCTGATCTGTATTGTTTTCTTCCCCATATGTCTTAAATGCGCTCTTTCCATTCTAAAACTGTTTTTTGTAGTTCAAAAGCAATTAATATCCAGGGGCCTTATTTTCTGGATCAACTCATTATAAAATGAAAATTATCTTTTGCTTTAAGATTAATGCTTTGTGATTCTTTAGACATTTTGGCAGCTTGATGCATGTGCTATGTATGGAAAATGTTCTGCGCATCTCATTTATTGGAAGCAAGATCTGTATGTGGTGTTCAGCTCCAACGTACTCTGCCACTCACTTCGCTGGTAGTTTCATTCCCATCCCTTCAGGTTCTGTGGGACGTGTGCTGAAGGGCACCAGACGATGGGCAATTTCTGTTGGTAGCTTTTCGGGGGTTTTTACTACATCTTATAAGATTACGCTGTTCTATGCAAATTAAGTTATTTTATGTGAAGTAAATAAATTCTTTTTTATAATATTTCTCTTTACTCTGAATAATACTTTTTACTTAAAATCTATTTTAAGTTGTTTTTCTTTGTGTATATTATCTAAGTGTGGGAGTACTAAAGAGGTCAGAAGAGTGCACCTGATACCCTAGCCCTGGGTTACATGTAGAACTAGGGTCTCTGCAAGAGCAGACGAAGCTCTTAACTGCTGAACCACCTCTTCAGCCCTTAAAAATCTCTTTTGTGTCGGGCGGTGGTGGCACACACCTTTAATTCCAGCACTTGCGAGGCAGAGGTGAATCTCTGTGAGTTCGAGGCCAGCCTGGTCTACAAAATGAGTTCCTGGACAGGCTCAAAAGCTACACAGAGAAACCTTGTCTCAAAAAAAAAAAAAAAAGAAAGAAAGAAAGAAAAGAAAAAGAAAAAGAAAAAGAAAAAACCTATTTTGTAATGTAAGTTTCTCTTGGCAAGCCTTCATTTCTGTATTTCTATACTCTATTTCTTCTTAGTCTGGGGTGTCATTTGATGGCTCAGGTGTATCTTTGGTGGGTGCTGTTGGGAGGCATGTAAGAGTCTCTCTTTATTAACTGGCAGGTTTCAGTTCATTGTATTTATTTCAGTTATTGATCTATTTCTGTTTTCCAAACGGTGAAAATTTTTAGCCCCGAGAGGATATTTGGTAACATCCAGAGATATTATCATTGCTGCACGGGGGTGGTGCTGCAGGTGTCTGGTGAGAAGAGACCCAAAATGCTGTTGAGCACCCCACAATGCTCAGAACTCTCCACGGAGAGGACACACCTGGTCCAGATGTCAGCATTAGTGAGCTGGAGGAGCGACCAGCCTGGATTTGCTGTTACTGTCTCATCTTGCGGAGATTTTCCTTTTCCCTTCTTGACTTCAAAATGGGTCGTCCACAGATCTTACTTTCTTCTGTGCTGACATGAAGTTCATACTTCTAACATTACTATTTATCTAGCTAACCACACCAGCAAGTGTGCTGGTATGGAGTCTCTGTGGACCAGAATTCCTGGGATCCTAATATTCTCATTTGACTTCCAAATAAAGACTACCAAAAGATGCTATTCGATGGTAGCTTCAAATATACATTGCATTTGTATATAGTACACCGTTTAGTGAGCTACCTAGAGGCTATTACAGAATCCCACATGAAATCTGCTCATCAGAGAAGCCCAAAGATGGACAGTTAGGGATGGACTCGAGAAAGAGGACTAGACGAGATTGAGTGCAGACAGAGAAAGAAGGAAGGAGCTGGGTTGACAGGCAGGGTAATTCTGGGAGCGCTCCATTGCTTCTAGATAAAATAATAAGATGGTAAAGTGTTAGCCCTGGCCACTGAACTAAAACTGTAGAAGACTGTTGAAGTTTCTATTTATAATAGATTTATGCTCCAAAAGTGAGATTTGGGTCTTCACTGATAATATTTAGTCACTAATCTCATTGTCACCCTTAACTCAGTCTTCATAATTATATCAACTTCTAGCCTTTTGTGGATTTCAAGTAGATCAACTAATAGATTTTATTAGCTGAAAGAAATTACTTTGAATATGCAGGGGCTGGAGAGATGGCTCAGTGCTTGAGAGATTCCTGGTCTTGCAGGAGGTCTGGATTCACTTTTCCAGTACCCACCCATAACTCCAGAGGCCTCTCCTGACCTCTTTGGGCACCAGCACGCATAGACACACACATACACAGAAATAAAAATAAAAAATAGAGGGAAGAGTGGGATGGAGCTGGGAAGAGTTATGGTGAGGAATCAGAGATGATTAACATATCTTTCATGCAAATATGAAGTTACCAAATAATAAACATGTTCTATTAATATATAAAATAAAAACAAATTAGTCTTTAAAATAAAACCTCCAGTGTTTAAATGTGCCAAAGCACTTGAAATTCGATAGTAAATGAGAACCCGGCGGTAGTCTTCTGTGTGCTCTGGGTTTGTTTGGGTTCGAACTGGATTGGATTGGCTCTGCCATGACAGGTTCTCTCCACTGCTGCTCACACACATGCAACAACGTTGAGCTGATAAGCGTTGCTGTGGCTTGAGCCCTGTGCTGGCACAGCCTGCAGTCACCTCTGCTCCCTACAGAGGTCACTAGCTCCGCAGAAGTGGACTCTCACCCAGCACCACTACCATAAGGGACACTCAGTTTTGAAGTGTCCTTGGCCCTTTGCCGCTATTAGGCCCTCAGAAGTTACACCCAGCAATCCAGCTCCAGGATGCGCTCCTCTGGCCTCTGTGGGCACCTGTCCATGTGTATGCAGATACCCACACACAAATCAAAAAATAAACCTTTTTAAAAAGCTAACTAGCATCCTAACCCTCATTTCTTGGGACTATTGCATAGCTGGAGTGATGTGGGGGGAACGGTGCACTCTGTGTATTGGGCATGTGGTAGCCATGTCAATGCATTCATACAGTATTTATCTCAGTCAAATTACATATACCAGAGTCAATATTCTTCTGCGGAAGGCTAATAGCTCTATGCTAGTATTTAAAATTTCTTTTTAGATGTATTTATTTTTATGCTTATTGGTGTTCTGTTTGCCTGTATGTCTGTATTCCATGTGTATGTGTGGTGCCCACAGAGGTCAGGAGTTAAGGGTGGTTGTGAGCCACCACACAGGAGCCAGGAATTAAACTTGGGTCCTCTGAAAGAGCAGCCAATGTCCTTAACCTCTGAGCCACCTCGCCAGCCCTCTGTATGCTATTTCTTAACATTATTGTATTCTTTTCTGCTTTTCCTACTACCCCAACAGGTGCTGCTTGATAGATTTTATGTTATTATCTAATATATGTGTTATTTTTGTTGTGCTTTTATTATATAATTTATATTTTGATTAGTAGAACTTGACCTATTACCTCATTTCATTATTATTTTAGTTTTGTTTTACCTGCTGTTACTCTAATCATTTCCAGTTTTACCATTATTTAGTATAATATCTCTATACATTCCTTTATTTTTAACCTCTTGATGAATTTTTTGGGGGTTTTTGTAGGTGTTTTGCTGTTGGATTTTGCTTTGTGATCTCATTTTAAATTTTTTGCTTTCTAACTAGTTTGAGTAGGGGAGCGGTTAATGTATTCACAGTTGTATTTTTAAAAAGCTGGCAGTAAGCATAGGTACCTTCTTTTAACTAGCAACATGTATTTATTTAATTTCATAGTCAAAACTGCTCTATTTTTTTAAAAGCATCTTTTAAAATTGTCTTTCCAGGATCTTTTGAGACCTATATTAACCCACAGAATTGGGATGGCTATATTAAATCAAAACAGGAAGAGGGAAAGGACCGGATTTGGGGTTCAGACTTCAGCTCTTTCCATAAGCTAATTCTTATTAAATGCTGCAAAGAAGAAAAGGTGGGTCATCATTTTTAAATTAAAGGACAACATCATAACATTTTTACCCAAGATCCTCAGCTAGTTGTGAGTCGTACGTTTACTTGTGGCTAACAACAGCCAAGTTTGGGAGCGACTTTAAAAATAAAGAAGATTGTTTTAGTAGAGTGTGTTTTTCTTGCCGGCTAAGAGAAACGCCAGCTGAGAAACTGGTCACCTCCTGTCGGCCGTACACTATTAGGGAAGGTCCACCTTCTCACACGTAGGACTGGGGTCTATTGGAAGGTTTTGGCAGGGAATGAATCTTCGCACTAATGGGGAGGAGGCATTAAATGGGCACAAAACCATAGTCTGCAGACCTGTTTGAAACCTACTAAAATAGTCTGTGGGAGAGATCCCAGATATCCAAGTTAAGACAGAAATAGCAGATTGTCGAGAGAGCAGGGAAGTGATGAGGAACTGCTATGGCTCCCGGGTTCTGCCCCAGTGCCGGTGGAGCTGTTTGTATCAAAAGCTAAGCCAAAGGGAAAGGATAAATGTGTGAGTTAGAGAAAGATGGCTGTGAGCTGTCAGTGTCTGCCAACTGTCAGAGAGGATGGCTGTCTAGAAACTCCAGGGAGAAGTGTGTGTTAGAATACAGATGAGAAAAATGAAGCCGCAGAGGTTATTGTGACGGGGAGACTAATATTTAGTACAATAGGAGTTCCCAGGGCAGAGGATGATATGTGGAGCCCTGCTTTCAGGGAAGGAAAATGGGGAGTCACAGAAGCAGGAAGAAAGCAGAGAGAAGCATCATGGGAAACAGTAAGGCTTGCAGTTTCCCTGCGGCGAGGCAACAATGCATGCTGAGGGTTTGTTTCCATATGTGCAGATGTGATCCCAATTTTGCTGGTAATAAAGGACCAATATCACCTGCTAAGAACCCTCACAGTGAGTTTCAGGAGGCACCAAATAGAAACGGAAGCTGTTCTTTGTAGGAGAGAAGGGGGTGGGAGAAGGATACAGTGGGGAGAAATCACTGGAATTAGCTGGAAACTACTGACGTTGTGTTGCCCTATCTCTGTGGGGAAATGGGTTTGAGATTGGCGTGGGATACAGATGACTGCAGAGGAAGTATAACAGCTACAACATCACTGAACGCATGGCTAAGAGTCTTCTAGGAAAAGGAAGCATAAAAGGGAGGCTTTGTTATGAACAGATGACGTTGGACAATGGTCATTATCTCAGGTTGGCCATCCCCACAGCTACCTGAGAGGAGATAAGATGCCCTGGACTTACAGGACAAGGAACTCTGAGTTTAGGATATTGAATGTGCACATCACCCTGAGCTTGTCATGTGTCACCGCGGATGGTGGCAGAGTGGCTGGGACCCAGCAGCACTTTGGGAAAGGACATGATGAAGCATATGGGAAGGCTTCGAGGAAAATGGGGCAGTGGCTAGCAGGGGAAAGCTGGCAGAATGCGTGGTACCGAGAAGGCATCAGTCCCACAGAGAGAAGAGCTTTGGTGACTAAGCTACTGTGACTATAAAATCCTCATTGTGAGAAATGTTGAAGATACACAGTCTGTTTATGCAGCTGCGTGTTTGTTTCTCAAGGGGAAAAGAAGTTTTACTTAAAAGCATACATTTATCTTATGTGTATCAGTGTTTTGTCTGCACATACTTTTGTGCACCATATGCATGCCTGCTACCTGCTAAGGTCAGAAGAAGTCACTGGATCCTTTGGAACCATGTAGGTGCTAAGAACTGAACCCAGGTCCTCTGCAAGAGCAGCCAGTGCTTTTTAATCCCCGAGTCATTTCCCTAGCTTTCAAAAGAAGCGTTTTTAATAAAGATAGACGTATGAGAGAAATCAACTAATCTTTATGCATAAGCTTTATTTTGACTTAAGCATGTATGAACACACATTTGCAATTTGGTCAGACAAAGGTGAACACTGGCTATACATTTGAAATTAATGGATTATCATTAGTAACTGTGTGATTATGTTATTAAAAGGCTGTCATATGAAAACATACCGAATTCCTTAAAGGTAAAATGGTGTGAGACATGAGGCTTGCTTGATGTCATCACTCCGGGGACTGAAGGAATGAGCAGAGTTATCGACGAACCAAGATCTGGTCTTGTCTTAGTAAATGCTGGAGCTGAGTGGAGAGTCGGGTTTATGATCCTCCCACATATAGTCTAAATAAGCAGGGTTAAGCTATAATTTCCGGTCTTACGCTTACACATAACTGGGCTCTCTAAGGGTTGTGAAATGGCTCAGCAGTTCAGAGAATATACTACCTTTGCAGAAGACACAAATTCAGCTCCTAGTGCCCACATAAGCTGTTCACAACTGCCAGTAAGTCCAGCTCCAGGGGATCAGATTCCCTCTTCTGGCCTCTGCACTCACAAACATATAACTACACACACACACACAAAAAGTAAAATCATTTTTAAAAATATGAAGAAAGCTATAAATGGCAAACTTCTATGACAATACACAGAGCACGTATTGAAGGTTCTCGCCTGGACATTCAACCAAACATCTTATAAGGCTTATACTGCCTAACAAAATTTGCTTCATGCGTTAATACGGAAGAGTCTAGAATTCAGATTGTGTTTTAGAAATGAGAATAAGTCAGTCACACCACAGTATGAGTATTCAAAAACCCAAATCAGTCAAGACCAAGGGCCGGATCACACTGCAAAGGAGATTTAAAAAAATGACAATAAGCCAGGCATCACGCCTTCCAACTAGATACCCTCATGGAATCATTCAGGAACATGGTCCCTCTGTTTGCTCCAGACGATGACATGATAAATAAGTGGGGTTGGGGACCAGGAATGACAACATATGCCTATAATCTCAGCACTTCTGTGGCAGAGGCAAATAGATCTCTATGATCTCCATGAGGTCAGTCTGATCTACATAGTGAGTTCCAGGTTAGCTAGGATCATATGATATGATCCTGCCTTGAATAAATAAATAAATTAGCTAACTGGTTGAAGCCTTAGAACAGATGAGACCAGAGACAAGATCTCGGAGGCAAGATTGCAAGGTGCCTAACCTGTTGTGCCCATGTCTGTTCTAAAGCAGGGCCATTGGGTGTCCAATGGTCCTAACTGCTGGAGTCAAATGTTCCTTCAGGAGACTAGGGACATTCCAACACAGGTGATCTCCACAGGGTCCTATAGTCTTGTACACAAATTCAGCCTCCTTCAGAAGCAGCATGTTTAGATACAAAGATGAAATTTCATTCTAAAAATGAAATTCTTAGTGAGCCGCAAGAAGGCTCAGGGAGTAAGAGCCCTTGCTGTGCAATCCTAATGATATGAGTTCAGTGCCCTGATCTCAAGGTGGAAAAAGAGAACCAGTCTTCTAAAGTTGTCTTTTGGCCTTTGTACACAGGCATGCCCTGTAGTGCACATGCGCACGCGCACACACACACACACACACACTCAGAGGTCTAAGTTTGGTTCCCAGCTCATGCAGCTAACAGCTGATCACTTGCACACACATGGCATGCACAGCTCCAGGGGATTCAGTGCCCCCTTCTGGCCTCTAACAATACTTGCACTCACATGCATATACCCACATGCAGACATAGACATAATTGAAGATAAAATAAGTTATTTTCTTAGATATCAAAGTACAGCACACCCTTCTCTAAGAGAGAGAAAACTGGGATAGGAATGTAAAACATCCTCATCCCACATACTACTTTTAACATTTTTTTTCTTTCTGACTTTCAGGTGGTTTTTGCTCTTACAGACTTTGTGATAGAGAATCTTGGCAAGCAGTTTATCGAGACACCTCCAGTAGACCTGGCCACTCTGTATCAGGACATGTCAAGCAGCACACCCCTGGTGTTCATCTTGAGCACAGGCTCCGATCCCATGGGCGCCTTTCAAAGGTTTGCCCGGGAGAGTGGGTATGCAGAACGGTAAGGTCACACCATGAGGCTATAGTTACATATGTTTGTGTGTAGACATATGTGTTATATATGATATTGCTATTGTCCATATCAATCTTATACTAAAATGTATAGAAATGTATTGTAAGGAACTGGATCATGTCTTGTAATTAGGGAGTCTGAGCAGTCCAAGTTCTGCAGTCAGCACCTTGGAGGTTCTGAAGAGCTGATGATATATAGCTCCAGTCAAGTCTGGGAGGCAGAGATCCAGGACCGGTGATGGTACGAGCTTGAAGTCTTGAAACCTAAGAAGAGCCATTGCTTCTATCTGAACCTGAAGTCTGGAAAGCATTATGCCCCGGTCTGACAGTCAGGCAGGCTGAGTGGTCTTCACCCCTGACCAGCGTGCAGACTTACAGAGCCCACATGCAAATCTGAGCAATTTGTTGTCACTCCAGACATTGGGTAAAGCCCTGCTTCACTACCAACTGACCGCTAAGCCAGCCAACTGGAGAGATGGTGTATATACGCTGCAAAGAATACAGACATTAGAGAAGTCACTAAGTAAAAGTAGCAACCACAGGAGCAATAGTGAACATCAGGGAGCAGCGACAACCCAATTCCTATAGTTGCCACATTATATATTCAGAATGTCTACATATCAAAACTACAATACATCCAAAGAAACAAGAAAATGGGAGAGTATGTTCATTCACAGGGGAAATAATTAGCAACTCACTTGGAAGAATGTAAGACCTTGAATTTAACATAATAAAACTTTTCAAATATATTTAACTGACTCATAGTAACCATGAGTTACTATAAGTATATATACATTATACACACACACAGTAACTATGAGTCATCAGACATGTATACCATATGTTAGGATCAGATCTGTGTGATTGGCATCTCTATCAAAATTCTCTCTACCAGCAATTTTGAAAGATGCTATTAACTGTTGTCCACCAGTTAGCATAATCTTCCTGTCCACCAGCACCCTGCCCCTGTTGACTGTCCTTTATTCCTCTCCGAACTCCCTTCCCCCGAACAGTTTGAACCATGATCCTAGTCTATATGTCTTTAAAATCAACTTTTTAGCCGGATGGTGGCAGCGTCCTTTAATCCCAGCACTCAGCAGGCAGTGGCAGGCGGATCTCTGTGAGTTTGAGGCCTCGTGGTCTACAGAGTGAGTTCCAGGGCAGCCAGAGCTACAAAGAGAAACCTTGTCTCGAAAAACAAAATCAACTTTTTATTTTCTACATATAAGTAAGAACATTCGACATTTGAATAACAAGATCTTGGACTGCTTTAATTTTATTCATAACAGTTAAAGGAAAGCACAAACAAGGGACTGAAGGAAAACACAAAAGATGTCTCACCCAAATAAGGATATCAACAGGCAGGATTTACATAAAGAGGCCAAGGAGAAATTGTAGAGATGAAAATCAAAATACTGAAATGAGGGTCGCACTGAAGGGATGCAGCATGCGAGTGAGAAGGCAGGGAAAAGACACAGTGGGTGTGAACACAGGTCAGCTGACGCCGTTCAGAGCAGGAAGAAAAACGGATAAAGAGAAATTAGCGGAGGCCTAAGAAATGCAAATGTGAAAATCCCAGGGAAAGAAACAGAAAAGCGCAGAAAGGACAGCTGGAGACATGTTGAAGACGTGTTCCTCTGGCAGTGACCCTGTCTCAAAGCCTGTGGCCCGGACTGAAGGAAATGCCCACCTTTCTGCTATGATCAGCTGTCAGGTGGAAGACGGTGGGCTGGCCTGCTCTCCATAACCACATGAGCCAATACCCGCTCTGTCCTATATATGAACACATATACACAATTGTGTGTATCATGAGAATGCATCTGCAGTGAGAACGTGTGTGTGTGTGCGCACGCGCTATTGGTTCTGTTTCTCTGAGGAACTCTTAAAAGTGGATATGAGGTTTCCTTGGTCGGGAAGGGGAGGTAAAAACATTCCTGAAATGAGCAGTCAGTCACTAGTCATCCAGCGCTGTGCGTATACCAGAAGACACTGAACTAACAGCACACTTGCAGTGGTTAAAAGGAATGAATAAATATTACTGAAGCGACATTGAGAGAAACAATTAATAAATGTCATCTCCTGAAACTGAAAAGCTTCTATAAAGCAAAGGCCACAGTCAACAAGACAAAATGGCAGCCTACAGTATGGGAAAAGATCTTCACCGACCCCACATTGGACAGAGGACTGATCTCCAAAATATACAAAGAACTCAAGAAATTGGTCATCAAAAGAACAAATAATCCAGCCAGGCGGTGGTGGCGCACGCCTTTAATCCCAGCACTTGGGAGGCAGAGGCAGGCGGATCTCTGTGAGTTTGAGACCAGCCTGGTCTACAAGAGCTAGTTCCCTAGGACAGGCTCCAAAACCACAGAGAAACCCTGTCTCGAAAAAAAAAAAAGAACAAATAATCCAATAAAAAAAAATTGGGTACAGACCTAAACACGGAACTCTCAACAGAGGAATCTAAAATGGAAATGTTCAACTTAAGGAAATGTTCAACATCCTTAGGCATCAGAGAAATGCAAACCAAAAAAAAAAATAAAACTCTGAATTTCCATCTTACACCTGTAAGAATGGCCAAGATCAAAAACACTGATGACAACTTATTCTGGAGAGGATGTGGGGTAAAGAGAACACTTCTGCATTTCTGGTGGGAGTGCAAACTGGTACAGACCCTCTGAATGTCAGTATGATGATTTCTCAGAAAATTAGGAAATAATATTCCTCAAGACCCAGTAATACCACTTTTGGTATATAGCCAAAGTATGATCAATCATACCACAAGGACATGGGCTCAGGTATGTTCATAGCCTTTGTTTGTCATAGCCAAAACCTGGAAACAACCTAAATGCCCTGCGACCCAAGAATGGATAAGGAAAATGTGGTATATTTACACAGTGGAGTACTACACAGCAGCAAAAAATAACGACATCTTGAAATTTGTGGACAATGGTTGGATCTAGAAAACATTATATTGAGTGAGATAAGCCAGACCCAGAAAGACAAATACCATATGTACTCACTCATAAGTGGCTTTTAGACATAAAGCAAAAAAAAGAAAAGCAGCCTACAATTCACAATCCCAGAGAACCTAGACAACAAAGAGAATTCTAAGAGAGACATACATGTATCTAATATACATGGGAAGTAGAAAAAGACAAAATCTCCTGAGCAAATTGGGAGCAGGAGGATTATGGGAGAGGATAGGAGGGAAGGGGAAAGAAAGGGAAAGGAGTGTAGAAAAATATATACCTCAATAAAAATAATTTAAAAAAATTTTTAAAGTTGCTGAAGCAAAACAAGGTGAGATGATACGTTTTAACACATGTCAAGATTTACTCTAACCTATTAGAGTCATTTAGACATGGTCCTGGTCAAAGCTAGATGAGTAGATGGCTAAAAGAGAATAGAAAAATCAGAAATAGAGCCACATAATTTGGGAAAACATTTGTGATGAAAGTGACCCTTTAGGGAGCTGGAGAGATGGCTCAGAGGTTAAGAGCATTGCCTGCTCTTCCAAAGGTCCTGAGTTCAATTCCCGGCAACCACATGGTGGCTCACAACCATCTGTAATGAGGTCTGGTGCCCTCTTCTGGCCTGCAGACATACACACAGACAGAATATTGTATACATAATAAATAAATTTAAAAAAAAAGAAAGAAAGAAAGAAAGTGACCCTTTAGAGCAATGAAGAAAAAATAATCATGTTTATATATAGCCCTGAGCCAGTGGGACGGCCATACACATGAAATGTGTATGTACCAGTACCTCAGCTTGTGCGTGTAAATCAGTCCTGATAGCTGGTACATATAAACATGGCAGACAAAGCAATAGAGGATAATATAGAAAATATCATCGGGGGGCTGGAGAGATGGCTCAGAGGTTAAGAGCATTGCCTGCTCTTCTAGAGGTCCTGAGTTCAATTCCCAGCAACCACATGGTGGCTCACAACCACCTGTGATGGGGTCTGGTGCCCTCTTCTGGCCAGTAGGCATACACGCAGACAGAATATTGCATACATAATATTTAAAAAAGAAAAGAAAATATCATCAGAAGTATGGAAGTATTTTTTAAATGAAATATAAAAAAGAGAGATCATTTAAAAGGTTGGCAAGCTAGATGTCATTG
Source organism: Neodon shergylaensis (assembly GCA_025134845.1). NCBI lineage: Eukaryota > Metazoa > Chordata > Mammalia > Rodentia > Cricetidae > Neodon > Neodon shergylaensis. Next base: position 1,212,330 of record JABTXL010009180.1, read on the forward strand.
TGCACACCTATAACCCTAACATCCAGGAGGTGAGGAAGAGAATTTCACATGCATAGCCAACCTGAACTATGCAGAGAGTCTGAAACTCACTGAGCAAAGACAACTGCAGCCAAACTTAATGACCTAAGTTCAGTTCCTGAGTCCCACATGGTGAAAGGAGAGATCCAGCTCCTGTAATTGTCCTGTGACTTCCATATGCACACCATGAAACCTAAGTTCCCATGCACATAGATGTGTCACACATGCGTGTACAGAGAATATAAATAAATGTAATTTTAAATTAACTAAAATTGCTTTAAGATAGCATGAAAGTCTTCCACTGTTGTTCCACCAGAGTGCAGTCCATTTCCCTGGGCCAGGGACAAGGCCCCATTGCCGAGAAGATGATCAAGGATGCAATGAAGACTGGAAACTGGGTGTTCCTGCAGAACTGCCATCTTGCTGTTTCCTGGATGCTGGCAATGGAAGAGCTGATCAAAACCTTCACAGATCCAAGTAAGTCGTGCATGTTCCTCTGAGTAATGGCACCATCCTCACACGGCTTTGCTTATCTAGATGGTCTAATGGAGAGTCTCCACTAGAGACCTCATTCTTTCTCTTATTGGGAAGAAAGAGTTGAGAAACAGGGAAATTGGGTAAAGTTCCCCAACAGGACTCAAACACAGGCCTTGAACTCCAAGTAAGGGGATGGCACACTGAATCATTTGTTGCACATCATATTCTGTGGGAAGCCACCTGATAAAAAAAAGAAATAGAAAAACAGGCTTGGGTCAAGAAAAGACAATAAATCTTACCCATACAATGAAAAGTGCAGAACTTCCGCATTGTGGCACAGTCCTTGAATCCCTGCACTTGAGATGTAAAGGCAGCAAGATCAGGAGTACAAAGTCATCTTAAAGAACAGCCTGAGATACAAGATGCCCTGTCTAAAATAAAACAAATAGAAATAGAGAGAAGTACAGGACCAGGAGTGGTGGTGCACACCTTTAGTCCCAATATTCCAGAGGCAGGGGCAAGTGGATCTCTGTAAGTTCGAAGCCAGCCTTGTCTGTGTCAGCTCAAAAAAATAAAAAAACTCAGAGCCAGGATGCCATAGGGAGAGCAGCAAATGACCTCGGGTGTCCATGGCACTTTCTCGGGAGCTTTGCCAGCTACAGAAAGCTTCCAGAGAGGGTAAGAGCTGTGACTCTTGTCTCAGTTACTCAGTGCTGCACATAGAGGAAACAAGCTGCTTCTTTACAGGGTGCCCAGCTGCCTCGGTCACTAAGTCACCCTCCCTGAAAGACCCTCCTCCCCAGTGCCATCCTTCTACATTTCGGTGGGAAATGGTGAGAGGGGAAACGACCTCACACCCAACGAGAAGTGACAAGGTCTTCACCACAGGTCAGAGTCCAGGGTCACAAAAACAGTTCCTGGCAGTAGGGCTCCTTCAGCTCCTTGTCAGTTCTTCAAGAAGCCTTAGAAGACTGACAGGAGATGGTCGTGAAGTCCCGCTCCCAGCCGAGGAGCTATATTGGCAATTGATAGCTGCTGGGAGAGGGGGAGTTGATTTTTGCTGAGTGTGGCCCCTGGTAAGGACACCATGTTTCAGTGGAAGGTCACACATCTAAGATTATTTGGGCAGCACATCCTGGACTTGATAGGTGTAAAAAAAAAAAGACTCAGAGTTGTATGGAAGGGACATGGGAGAAGTTCAGAGAGAAAATGGGAAGACAAAACATTCTCAAAGAACCAATAAAACTATATACTAAATAAATAAAGGTAAAATTTTATTGATATATCTAATTTCTTTATCAAAGCATGCAGGCATCTAGACTGCAAGCCCCCTAACAAGAAGTCTCAAGATGGACCACTGCTTTGATCCTCATACAGTTATGATACTTGATATGTACAAACAGTCTTTCGCAGCCTTGTCTTTCCTCTCTAGAATAACTGTTTCCACAGAAAAGGACTCCTACAAGCTATACGTTTTCCTTCCTGCTGTTTTGCCTTTGTCTTAACAGATCAGGCCATCAAGGAGACGTTCCGACTTTTTCTAAGCTCCATGCCTAGTCCAACATTTCCTGTGACAGTCCTTCAGAACTCTGTCAAGGTATGGCATCTATGCAGCTAGAATGCGGAAACGGACATTTCCTGTCCTGACTGCCTGGTCCCAAACAGCTGACACAGAGGCTGAATATTGCTTATAAATGCTTGACTGAGCGCTCAGGCATATTACTAGCTAACTCTTGCACTTAAATTATCCCATATTTCTCTCTATACTTTGCCACGTGGCTTGGCACCTTTTCTTAGTATAGCGTTCTCATGTTCTCTTCATTTACTGGTGACTTTCTGACCCCACCCTTCCTCTTCCCAGAATTCTCCTTAGTTTAGTTCCCCACCTATACTTTCTGCCTGGCTACTAGCCAATCCGCGTTTCACTAAACCAATCTGAGTGACAAATCTTTACAGTGTACAAGAAGATTATTTCACAGCAAGAATGTGAGAGATTTGGTCCAGGTGTTCTAGAGCTTGCAGAGATCCATGTAAAGGACTTTAAGAGCAGGCAGGGAAGTGGTTTTCCAAGACAGTTCTTATTTTTGCATGTCCTGGTCTACAAGCCATCCAAGTCTTCCAACTCTCCCCTCACTCACATACATAAAGTCATGAGAACGATGCCCCTCTCAGAGCTGAAGGACTCTTTCCACGTTTGACAGACAAGAAGGCCTCCAGTTACTAGGTTTTGGTGCAGCAAATTTCCAGTATGAGGAAAATCTTTGATATGAAAAACAAGAGACGCCTCTTGCCTCCCTTCCCTCATGTCATGGTACTTAGTAGGACAAAGTATGCCGGATAGTTCTGTATTTTGATAGGACCACAAGATCCAATGGAAACTTATTAGGCTCTCTGGCTTATGTTTAATGGGTGAGGGAAAGACCCCAAATGGAAATATTTGGGTTTCTTCTGATGATGGTTCAACCGTGGTGGTTCTGAGTACCCCACTAGACTCTGTTCTCCATGGACAAGACAAAAAGTAGTGGTGTTGGGAAGATGGTTTAGTGAGTAACAAAACTTGCTGCACAAGCATGAGGACCTGAGTTCAAAGCCCCAGAACTCACATAAAAAGCCAGGCATAACATACATACCTCTAACACAGGTGCATGGAGGGAGAGTTGAGAAAATACTGGGGCTTGCCCATCTCAAGCCTATCTCTGGAGTCAGTGAGAGACTCTGTCTCAAATAATAAGATAGTGATAGAGTATAACACCAGATATCTTCCTCTAGCCCCTGAGCACACGTGGGTGTGCACATACACACACACACACACGATACAATGCAGGCCTGACCATTCAAAAAATGCCCCATGGACATTAGTTACCCTTATCTCCATAGCTCCAGTATATAATGCAACTCTCTCTGCCATGTTTGATCTCTAAATCCAGGTAACCAATGAGCCTCCAAAGGGCTTACGTGCAAATATCAGAAGAGCCTTTACTGAGATGACACCTTCATTTTTTGAAGAAAATATACTTGGAAGAAAATGGAGACAACTAATATTTGGCATTTGTTTCTTCCATGCAATTATTCAGGTATATTCCATCATGGTTTTTAAAAAAGCTTTAATTTCTATTTATTTGTGTATATGTCTATGTTTATGTGTGTGTGTCTGAGAGAGTGTATACCACGTATGTCTGGGTACTTTGGCCAACCAAAAGAGGGTGTTAGACCCTCTGATTCTTGAGTTAGAGATAGTCATGAGCCACCTGACATGGGTGCTGGAACCCAAACTTGGGTCCTCTGGAAGGGCAGCAAGCACTCAAACCCCTGGGCATCTCTCTCTAGACTCCAATTCTGCTTTTTAACAGCAATAAAGAAGTGTTCCCTGTTAGAAATATGTAAATAGTTAAGACGTAAGTGAAAACTTGAAAATGGCGTTTGAAATGCTAAGGCCCCATTCTGTGTTGGAAATCAAGCTTACTTAGCACAGCCACCAATGTCGCTGCCATCCTTGCCTCAGCACCTCACAGCCCCAGCTCTTGCCCCTATCTTGGTCTGCCTGAAGAATACCTTCGCCCAAGTGAATGCATGAGGTCCAGTTCAACAGGTCAACTCTGTCTCACACTCCAAATCTGCTTCCCCTCCAGGATCTAGTCCCCACACCGGTGGTCCCTTTCACCCAATGACATACAGTAAAAACTCAAGAAGATTTTTAGCCTTTACTCACCCCCGTTTACTTTGCCAGTCTTCAAGGTCCCCTTGTTTTGTGTCGGTTGTCGTTTTCAGGTATAATCTTTCCTTCTGCACAATCTCACTACACAACCCAGACTCCCTCGACTCTGCAGCCCGCCTGTCTTAGCCTCTCAGACTCTGAGATGGCAGGCACATGCACCACACTCAGTTTGGTTCATGTGTCTCCCTTGTGCTAGTTCACCCCTCCCTGACCCTCGGGATGAGCTCACCACCTTCAAGAGACTCCTCCTTACCTCTGACTAGAGCCCTAAAGCTTCTGAAAGACACCTCTCAAAGCAGCACCAGTTTCCTTCCATCTGTTCAAGATGCATCACTCAGCCCGTTATACACCCTGTGACCCTGTGTTTGAACTCTGACTCTTGACTTATTTCTGGATGTTATTGTTAGCATTCTGGTTTTCAACTGTATGTGCTCTACCGAGAAAGAGTCTCTGGAGGAAAAGGAATGGGTAAAGATGCAAGATACGAAATAAATAAACAAAATGATCTAAAGAGATCAGAAACTCCATAGATGGAGCTGTGTAACATTTAGTAGAAATTTGAGCTACAGGAGAGAATATATAACCAACTTCTGACCCAACCATCAATTTTAAATTAAGAAATGGGGAGGATGGTAAAATATTAAAGGGGGGGTGGGAATTTAACTATGGCAAGTGATGACGCAAAAATTGTGATTATGTATACGAGTTTTAGTTGTCTGAAGTTATTGATGTCACCATGGAGAAGTCATCAGGTACCAGCATGGCATGGCATGACTACAGGCGTAGGAAAACTCCCTCAGATAGTAGGAGATGGCGATATGATGGCTAGTTCTAGCTGCAACTTGACACAACCTGGAATCCATGGAGGGTTGTCAGGATCAGCTTGGCCTGAAGGGGCATCTGTGGGAGATTGTTTGGATTATTAACTGATGTGGGAAGACCCAGTCCGCTGCAGGAGGCACCATTCCCCAGGGTTTGGTCTTAAGTTGTGTGAGAGTAAAGGAAGCAAGCTGAGCATTCTGTCCGGCCTTGCCTGTGTCTAGGATGAGACTAGTTACTTCAATTTCCTGCTAACATGGTTCCCCCATGGTAATGGACTGTAATCTGGAGCTGAAAGTAAAAAATAAGCCCTTTCTCCCCTAAGCTGCTTTTTGTCTGCATATTTTACCACAGCGATGGAAATAAACCTAGGACAAGGACTCTCGCTCTCCCTCCTTCCCCTTCCATTTCCCTTTCTCTCTCGGAGTTATAGTGTATTTCTGTACCAAACTCTAGGTGAGCTGGAGATTTTTCCTGGTTTGAAGTGTTTTGTTTTACTCTACAGAACAAAGTTTCTTCTGATAGATCTGCCAAAGTTCCCATAACAGATTTTCTTTTAAAAACATGGGGAGAATTGAATGAAGATATTTTTGGCCTGTTTTGGTAAAAGCCCGGCTGAAGCTGAGCCAAATGTTTCTAACTGATTGCAGTATTGGCTGCCCACCGTGGGTGAAAACTTTCATCTTTCAGTACTGAAAATTAACTTCGTCATCATTATACAAAATTAACCTCGCCAGTTGTGTCTCAGAATGTTCTCCTCTTCCGTTGTAGGAGAGAAAGAAGTTTGGCCCCCTTGGCTGGAATATCTGCTATGAATTTAATGACAGTGATAGAGAATGTGCCTTACTGAACCTCAACCTTTACTGCCACGAAGGGAAGATCCCCTGGGATGCTCTAATTTACATCACCGGTCAGTGTGTGTGCACGGGACCTGGGCACCTGGCTGTGAAGCAGAGCTATTGATTTACACCTGCCCGGCCCCTGTGAAGACTGTGTTCTCCCCCAGTGATTAATGTTGGCAGTGACAACTCATGGCCCCTTTGTGAATTTACAACAGTGACAAGCATGTCATGAGAATATTTGCACATAGAAAATTGGGGAGAGATTTCTCCCCAGTAGCAATAATACCAGACATCGTGTGTGTGTCTGTGTGTCTCAGTGATACATATATATATATATGCTCATGTTGTGTCTGTACATGTGTGCACATGTAAAATCTAGAGGTAGACATTAAGTGTGCTCCTAAACCATTTTTTATTCTTTGAGATTTCATATACATATCCAATATGTATTAATCACATCTATCTTTCTTATCCCCTCCCCTGCTCCGCTTACGCAAAGGGAGAGCCATTTTTCTTTGGGGCTGTGACCACTGGTAGGTTTCCAGTTTACTTTCTGAGGCAGAGCCTCTCACTGAATCTGGAGCTCACTCTTTGGCTAGGCTGACTGACCAATGAGCTGGAGGAACCTGCCTGTCTCTGCCCTCACCCCCAGTGCCGGGAGTACAGACACAAGCCACGAGGCCAGGCTCTCCTGCAGATGCAGGGGTTGGAGACTCAGGTTCTCATGCCGGGGCAACAGGCACTTTACTGGCATCCTTCTCGTTAGCCCCAGGCACTACTTTATATAGCTAAGATGAGTCTGTACGCTAAAGTCTTACGTCAGCCTGGGCAATGTCGTATCATACATGAAATCCTTCTGGGAACACGCCAGTGGATCTAGAACTTTCCCAAGGCATTATATTAACATTAAGAATCATTCCACGTGGTCCCTTCCCGCACATGTTTTTGGAGCGACACTGAAGCAGGCTGAGTGCTGCATCTCTGGAGAGAGAAACAGTGCACCCATAAATTTGAATCCCCCTGACCTCATCTCTGACAGACAAACTCTCTCTTTCGCTCTGGCTTCATAGCAATAATTTATGAGGTAGATACAGATCTACTGTCTTTCAGCAAATGTGAGGTTCCGTTTTCTCAGTGAGCTCAAACGAAAACAATGTTTCATGGAAAGTGAGTACATTTTAGAATCTGACAGTCACTGAGGGGGGGTGTGGGGCCAGCACTCAAGAACCTTCTGAAACAAAGGAAAAGAGAAGAGATCCTTCAGAAGAGTCCAATAACTTTAATTTCTATTGTTTGAAAGAATAAAACTGTGGAACTGAAGAGATGGTTCAGTGGTTAAGAGCATTCACTGTTCTTGCAGAGGACCCGGGTTCAGTTCCCAGCACTGACATGGGAGCTCACTAGAGCCTCTAAGACCAGTTCCAAGTGATCTGATGTCCTCTTCTGACCCCTGTGGGTTCCTGCACGTACACAGTGCGTCTAAACTCATGCAGGATCACATACATACACACATAATTTAAAAAAATAAAGTAAAATAATGAGGAGAGCATACACATGTTACATTTTTCCTGCTTTTTAAAAGTTGACTTGTTAGAGGGACATAGCAACCACTTTCAGTACCAACTAAATGTGCATAAAAATAAACCTATTCAAATTTGTTAATGTAAAAAAATAGAAATATCTTTTAAAATGCAAGCTCCCTTTCAGGTGAAATCACCTACGGTGGACGAGTGACCGACACCTGGGACCAGAGATGTCTTCGAACTGTCTTGAAAAGATTTTTCTCTCCCGAGACACTGAGTGATGACTATAAATACTCAGAATCAGGTAAATGACTTTTATGCCAAAAGTCCCTTCCCCAGAAGTCTCGGACAGCAATGTGCCCTGTCCATAGTGACAGCTTTATCCCATCCTCGTTTTTAACGCTGTCAAAGCTGGCTTGGCAGCGAGAACACAGTACTGTATGTTATATAGCAACCACTGTGAATTTGTTTGGCATTAAATTTGATTGTAATATATCTAAATGCATTTTTGGAGATATGGAATAATGTATTTTTAATATAATTGGAGAACACTTCCATGACCAAGTACTGAGTAACGAAGAAGTATGAATTGGAGGCAACTCTTTTGGGGTCAGACAGTAAACAGATCAATGGCTTCAGTGTCAGTTCCTTCGAGGAAGAAATCTGATTACAACACTGCCAGCTCACCACAGCTCCTGCTCTTAAGTCTCTGGACACTGCTTCCAGTCAACCGTACGCCTTCTCATCCCTGGGGAAAGGGCAGTGATGTTATATTTCAATATTTCGCAAATGTAGTCTTTGATTTGATGAATTATAATCTATTTACCAAATCAACACAAGGACATTTTCTAACATGAGCACAAATTTGGATCCCTTAATGAGGCTCACTTCCAACAGCGTCCAGAACCCTGCTGGGCTCCCTACTCTGAAAAGATCATGATGCTAATCTCTGCTGCTCATGTGACTTGGGACCAGAACAGCGGCTGATGGTGACGAGTATGAACTGTTCTCGGAGAGGACGTGTGCTCTGTGTCCAGCACCACGCCGGGCAGCTCACAATCACCTGTAATCCCAGTTTCAGGGAGCCCAGCACCCTCTTTCCGTCCTCCACGGGCACATGCGCTCACATGTACATAGCCGTGGGAAGACACACACACATACAGAAACATTGTGTAATTAAAATAAGAACCAGGCCAGGCAGTGCTGATCCATTTTACACATTTGTCTTCTGCTTTTTATTGACAGGCATCTATTTCTCCCCCTTGGCTGACAGTCTCCAAGAGTTTAAGGACTACATTGAAGATCTACCTTTGATAGATGATCCAGAAATTTTTGGAATGCATGAAAATGCCAACCTAGTTTTTCAGGTATGTTGTCTTTCTGCTTAATATACATATTTACATTTGCATATAAACTCGAGACATTGCTCCTGCCTTCACAGCTCTGTGAGCTACAGTGCCTTCACGAAACAGTAAAAGACTGGTCTCTTTCAGCAACGGTTTCAATTCACTCTGGTGCCTTTGGGGTCTTTCATGAGACTCACTTCCCTCAGTGGCCAGAATCCTTCTGCCTCCATACTCTGAAAAGATGAAAATGCTAATCTCTGATGCCCAAGGCCTCAAGAAAAATGAATGTAACTAGACACAGACTTCACAGAATCCTAAGATGCACATGTGTGTGTGTGTGTGCGTGCATTCACATGTGTGTGTGTGTGTTCCCTTCTCCTGCCCTTCTCCCACCACACTGAACACATTTGGCTCCTGTTACACGAAGGTTATGGTTAGAGCAGAACACTACAGTTCGGAATGCTCCAAGTGTCTCTTCTCAGCGCCTTGGTTCAGATTCTGTGGGTAAATACCCGAGGAAGATAATTAATTAACCTTGCTCTCTCAAAGTAGTCGAGGTACCAGACCACAGCACTAGCTCCAAAGCAGTGATTTTAACCTGGGTCACGACCCCTTTGGGGGTCGAATGACCCTTTCACAGGAGTCACCTAAGACCATTGGAAAAAAACAGATATTTGCATTATGATTCATAACAATAGCAAAATTACAGTGATGAAGTAAAAACAAAAATATTTTCTGATTGGGTTCACCACACTTGAGGACCTCGCATGGCCCAGCTTCATCTTAGCATCTCAGGCATCCATAAAGAATAGCGCTGTCTCTGAGGACTCCAGACATCTCTAATGGTCAAGGATTAGATCAGTAGAAGAGGCCCGGGGTGGGGAGATCATCTTTCTTTTCAAGTTAAATTTTGCCTTCATAAATGTTAGAAGGTGAAGCCACCAACCAGTGGTGGTGTACTCCTTTAATCCCAGCACTCAGGAGACAGAGGCAGGTGGATCTCTGTGAGTTCGAGGCCAGCCTGGTCTACAAAGCAAGTTACAGGACAACCAGGACTGTTACACAGAGAAACCCTGTCTTGAAAAACCAAAAGAAAGAAGGTGAGGTCTACCACAGTATCAAGGAATCTAACAACACCGGACTCCCCAGAAAGCACACCAGAGGAGGTCAGTGTTCTGACCCCTGGTTTCATGTTTGCCAACAATGATGCTGCGGCATTCAGCAGGACATTAAAATAATATGTCATGGTTTCTGCTGATCTGCTTTCAGGAGTGTGTACTTGTGGCTAAGCCTTCTATCTACTCCACTCTGACCTCTGACTGCTTCTTCTAAATGGTGGAGGGAGGAGGAAAGATAGGGGAAGTGGACAAAAGAAAGAAAGCATGGGAGGGCTGGCCTAGCCTTCTCTTGAGGACAGTTTCAAGAGGGATAAAGCCACCCCACCCTAACTCCTCCCCCCACATGCACACGTGCACACACACACACACAAACTCACACACACGCACACGCACGCACACGCCTGTCATTGGAGGCATTGTAAACCAGGCATGGAGTCTGTGCTTTCCATTGGTTTCAGAATGTGTCATCAGTCCCCGACCTGTTTCTCTCTGCAAAGCTCCTTCTTCTACGGTTCTGGATTAATGTTGCAGCCACTCTCCTTTGAACAATTGTCCCTTTTTCTGCCTTAGGATTCAGATAAGATAAAAGTTGGAAAGATGGCTCAGCAGTTAAGAGCACTGACTGCTCTTCCAGGGGACTTGGGTTTGATTCCCAGCACCCACATGGCAGCTCATAACCATCTCTAACTCTAACTCCAGGGGATTCATGCACTCTGGGGCATGAACATGGTGCACAAACACGCAAGCAAACCACCCATACCTATAATACAATGTACAGAGGTGGGCATGTGACCCAAGCTTAACCAAGGGCTACACCTCCTCCCTCGGCCATTGTAATTGGTCCAAGAAGTGCACAGATGTCCAGCACGGAGTACACAAATGCTGGGTTTCAGGAAGGGCTCCCTGGAGTCAGTGGCTGGGATGTCATATCTGCAACTGTCTGTCTTTCCCCTGATAATCCCACGCGCTCCCCAACCATCATATGGGGAAGCTTATGTGCCATAGGAAAAACTAAGAGCAGCAGAGAGGAAAACAGAATTGAACTGGCTTTATTAGTACAGCTTCGCAGAGGAAGAGTTTACAGGTTGTTGTTGTTGTTGTTGCTGGAGACAGAATTTCTGTGTGTAATGGTCCTGACTGTCCCGGAACTCACTTTGTAGACCAGGCTGTCTTAGAACTCACAGATATCCACCTGCCTCTCTCTGCCTCCCAAGTGCTGGGATTAAAAGCATTTACAGATTTAATACAAGCACGGTGACACTAATGAGAAATGGAGCCCAGAGAAGTGCACAAAGCTATGCCGCTTGGTGTTGTGTTAACACAGGGAGGGAGCAGTGGGTGCATGACTCCAGGATGCAGGGAGGTCAGAGCAAGATAAAAGTTTTGTATCTTTCTTATTTTTGTTGTTCTTTGAAATTATAATAGAATAATGTCGTTTCTCTCTTCTTTTTCTTCTTTTTCCTACCTTTAAACCCTCTTATGTGCGATCACCTTGATCTCTTTCAAATCCATGACCTCTTTTCTTTAGTTGTTGTTGGTGGTGGTGGTGGTGGTGTGTATGTTGTGTGTGCATTCCTAAATACATAAATGCAACTGTTCAGTATGTATAATTTAACAGGTATGTGTTTTCAAAGTTGAGCATTTGGTAGAAGTGTGCTCTTCCCTGGGGAAAACTATTGAAGATTTTTGGTCTGGTTTTTGTTTTAGTATTTTAGATAGAGTTTCTATATACAGCCTTGGCTGTCCTGGAACTTTCTCTGTAGACAAGGCTGGCCTCAAATTCGCAGGGATTTACCTGCTTCTGCCTCCCAAGTCTGGGATTACAAGCGTGCACCACCTCCCATAGAAAGACTACCGGGTTTTGCTATGGTTTCTCTTCTACCAGATCCCTGCGGAAGAGCCTTCCTTTCTCCAGACACCAGAGAGCCTTGGTTCATGGGAAAGCTTTTACCTCCTGCTTTCAGGAAGGAAGGGGAAGATTTGAGATCAGTCTCCATCTGTCTGCAAGTTGCCTTTAGCAAGAGATACAAATGGTTGTATCAAAGTGGATCATTATGAAATAGTATTTCGCTTAGGCTGGATAATTCTGTCTCTTTTGAGGAATGTGGTCTGAACACAAAATCTCTACATTCCTCCTACACTTCGCAAGTTTTATTTAAATACATGTTTAGTAGAAACTAGTAAAGGACAGACGGGGCAGGAGGGGCAGATCTGAGATCCGAGGGTGTGTCGGCAGCTTCCTCTGCTGTCTGAACCGACTTTGTTACCCCAGTGCACTGCCAGGATGTCACTTTGTGACCCTGAGACTGAGCAGGATGAGGGAGAAGTGAGCTATTCTGAGAACAGACTTACTGTTCCTATGAAGAAAAGCCAGATTACAACCGACTGGATGGAAAGGCTGCCCCCACGCATCAGATTCTGCCAGACAAGGAGTGCTGCTGGCTGTTGACTCATGCCTAGCAAGCTCTCCTTAGAGCTACTTGCTGCTCTTGAAGGGCCAGCGTGGACCAGAAGTGGAAGACGCAAGCTTGTGTCCACACAGCTGCTGGGTCTGTCGCCCTACCAGAAAGGTCTTCTTATCCTGTGCAGGGAGGGGGAATGAAGGAAGAAATACACCAGAAAGACACAGTTGAACCAAGCCAGCTAACGTGGAAACCTGCTGAGCTTCTGATCCAAGTTCAGAGATGCCCACGTCCATGCATCCAGAGATCCTTAGGAAACCACATGCCATTTTGCCACAGAGGCCAGAAAGAAGGAGCTGGAATGCTTTGCTGGGTTTGGAGAGCCCAGGCTAAAGTTACAGACCAAGCTGGCCAAATGTGTCTATGCTGGGCAAAGCCAATGAGATGACTGCTGATGGCCAAACAGCTTTTCCCTTTTTTTCTAATCAATGGACATAAGGTCTTGGTTCGGAAAGATGAATAAGTCTAGAGGTCTGATGAACAACGTCATGTGTGTAATCAATGCTACTATGCACTCAACATTTGATGAAGAGAGAGTTGGCATAATAAAGACAGCTGCCACCAAGCCTAATGGCACGAGTTCAATTCCTAACACCCACACGGCGGAAAGAGAGAACCGACTCCTACAAGTTGTCCTCTGACCTCCACTTTCACGTCAGGGCATACATGTGCATATGCACGCACAATTTTCTTAATGTAAAAAAATTAACTTGGTTAAGAGAGTAGTTCTTGTATTCTAACCTCAGTTGAAGTAATGCCTGTGTGTTTGAACACTTGCCTCGTTCCTATATGTAAACGACACACATGACAAACTACCTGACTCCATCTTCCCTGTTGTCTTACCGCCCCTGCAGTACAAGGAGACCAACACCCTCATCAACACCATCCTTGAGGTTCAGCCAAGATCCTTCTCGGGTGGCGAGGGGAAGAGCAATGATGAGATCGTCCAGGAGCTTGTTGCTTCAATCCGGACCAGAGTTCCAGGTAAGAAATATTTGCTGGCACCCACCCGTGACGGGGGCTTTAGTAACAAACCCGGAGAACTAAATGGTAAGCAGATGTGGAGGCTTAATTTCCTTCATAGACTTCTCTCTCCCTGGAGAGCTCACCTCACGTGGAGTTCCCCATTCCTGTCCTGAAACCTGCTGCACCCCAGCAGCCCACCTGCCAGGACCGAGAGGAGCCACCGCCCACACGACTTCAGCCTGGCTTTGCTCCGAGCTGATTCTAACGTCTCTGGACTTGTGGCATCCGAGACAGTAGCTGCTGGCAATGCATGGCAGCTCGTTAACCTTAAATTTTGACATTGAGTCCTTCGTTGCACTAAGCATTTTAAATGCTTGTGTCTTGGACAGCACAGATGGGGCCATTTCCATCATCACATAAAGCTTTATTAGAGCCCTGTCCTCAAATCCACCTCAGTGGTTTCTTGACTCAGGAGAAATGGCTACTTTAACCTTATTTGCTGGTAATTTATGGAATCTTCCTGAGAGAGCTACTCTTCCACTTCCCTGAGACTGACAATATAGTTACGTCCCTAGATCAATTGTTCATGAGCAGAAGTGATGTCATACCAAGGGAAAGAAAACTGAGGTAGAGAAGAAGAGCCCCTGACAGAGTCCTGGCAGTATTCTAAAGGCTTCCGGGTGAAAAGGTTTTGTGTGACCCAAGAAGAATCCTGATATTCCCCAAGCCACAAGGGGCAGGCCCCCAAAACAGAATGTCCACTTGGGCAGGGAGTTCTGTTAATGTTGAAGAAAACTGCCAGTTAGTTTAGGGAGCAGCTTCTTCTAAATAAACATAATGGGGAGGGGGAGTAGCAGTGATGCGAAGATGAGGGGCGGTGGAGACAGTGGGCTTTCTCCAGATGCCCATTGACGCAGAGATTTCTACCCAGCTCACACATACACTCTGAAGTGGGAAGCACGCTTCATGGAGTTTACGCTTTCCCTGTGAAATGAAAAGCAGGCCATCTGCCACGGTTGAGAGCAGGAGGTCCGACCACTCTGCAGAACTTAGAGGCTTGAAATGCCCCTGGGGTGCAGGGGAGACAGTAAGGCTCACATAACCACAGCTCTGTGGTCCGGAGAGACAGCAGAGAGTAGTCCTCCAGCAGCCCGATTGTGAAGGCTCAGGAAAGAATCCGGTCTGTGTGCGGCGTATCTTAGAACCCCTTATCTGCTCACTCATGCCACAGACATTCAAGGAAAACGCAATTCCTTCCTTCATCCTAGCCCATGTGGTTCATTTGAACCTCTGTTTTGTAGGACTGGGGTTGGAAGAACATCTCATTCCCCCTCCAGTTTGACTCCAGTCTTTGAGTGATGCTCAGTAACTTGGGATAAATTCAAGTCTCTCTCCGCTTCTGTCGAGCCTGAGGGCCTGTGTGCACACAAAGGTGGAAGGAGAACAAACTCCTCAGAGTTGCCCTTTGACCCCCACAGGCACGTCATGGCATGCATATACCTGCACTCACATGTGCTGTGAAAACACAGCAGTAATACACAATATTTTAAAGAAGAATCCCATGACGGTTGCAGTGTTGTGAGGATGGAAATCAAGGATGTTTGGTCTGAGAAGTCAACTGTGTGTGTTTCAGAAGTCCTGCAAATGGAGGGAGCTTCCGAGAGCCTTTTTGTCAAGGATGCTCAGGGCCGCCTGGACTCTCTGACCACCGTCCTTGGCCAGGAAGTGGACCGGTTCAACAACCTGCTGAAGTTGATACATGTATGAATGCTTCCCTCCATCTTTGCCTCCGGGTAGCCGAGCCTTATGGAAAACGCTAGAAAAACACGAGTGTGCTTAGAAGCCTCTGTCCTAGCATTTCTAAGCTTCTGTTTGGCTGTGCTATCCTCAGACCCAGGCTCTGTATGATTGAGTTAGTACTTCCTTGTCCTAGCAATGGTTGTACTATCCTCAGACCCAGGCTATGTATGGAGTATTTCCTTGTCCTAGCAGTGGCTGTGTGAACATGTGACATTACAGACCCCCAAGCTCCTCACTGACCTGCCTTAAAGTTTTAGAATTACTGTTGGGGCTGGAGAGATGGCTCGGCGGTCAAGAGCACTGGCTGCTTGCTCTTCCAGAGGACCTGGGTTCAGTCCCTGGCACCCACATGGCAGCTCACAGCCACCTATAATATCAGCCCCAGGGGATCAGTTTCCCTCTTCTAGCTTCCACAGGCACACATGTGGTATACATGCATATACAGAGGCACACATGTG
>JABTXL010009180.1:1233603-1245850 GCA_025134845.1 Neodon shergylaensis
CTCTCTCTCTCTCTCTCTCTCTCTCTCTCTCTCTCTCTCTCTCTCTCGCACCCCTGGACTGGAAGTGAAGCTCAGTTATAGAACACTTGCCTGGCATGGAAAGTTCATGAGTTCAATGCCTAGGAGAGACAAAAAAAAGTGAACTCTGCCAAAAAAAAAAAAATGCTGACTGTAATTCACTAAGAAATTTACTGGTCCAGTTAACTAGATTTAAGATGGAAGTACCTGTGCTGGAGAGATAACTCAGCAGTTAAGATCATTTGCTGCTCTTGCAGAGGGCTGGAATTTCATTTTGAGCACTAATATTAGCCTGCAACTCCAGCTCCAGAGGAACTGTCTCCCTCTTCTGGACTCTTCAGACACGTGCACTCACGTGCACATACCCCTACATAGATACACACACACACACACACACGTAGGTAAATAAAAATAAAAGAAAACACGTTTATAAATGTTGAAGTTGTATTTGTAGTGATGCTGGGTGTACATGGATATCATAAACTTAGTGTTTGCTTCTGTTAGACCCTGGGGAGTAGAAAACAGAGTTTAATGGGCAGAGACTTACAGTTCCAAAATGATGGACTGAAGAGGCACTAAAAGCACTCCCTTGCCAAATAAAATCTGGCCATTTTAAAATGAGCTAAGTGGAAAGCTGTGTTACAACACTCTAAATGAACCTGAGATACAGTCCTCACAAGGAGGCAGAGAGAAAGAAAGCCATCTCTACAGATAATATGAGAGCCTGTGGACCAGTGAGATGGCTCAGTGGGTAAAGGCTGTTTCCACCAAAACCTGAGTTTGATCCCCAAGACCCACATGATAGAAGGCAAGAACTGAATCCCACAAATCACCCTCTGACTCACATCTGTGCCAAGTTATGTACAGATGCACACACACACACAATAATAATCATAAATGTAGCTTCTTTAAAAGAACAATAACTTTTTCAAAAAGAAAGAGACTGCTGAAGAATATGCTGCGAAAACCTTTCAAAATACAGCATGGTGTGGGGAAAATCTGACATTGTGTAAAGACCTCAATACCTCATATTTATCTAGCAGGCAACTTAAGAGAAAGTAAGAAAACAGGAGAGGGAATATTGGCAAAGAAAAGCAACTGGTGGTTCCCTAAAACTAAAGAATTGTCCTTGGACTCAGAAATCTCATCAAGTGGGAGGGAGGGATGCTTTTTAAAATGGGACATGGGAAGGGATGCATGGATATTTGCAGAGTGTTCAGGGCAGTATCCAGCACACAGCTAATAATGTCTGAGCAAACCAGGCACTGAACAATATTCGTGATGAAAATTCTTAGGAGATTACTAGACTGGTCTGGGGAATTCTTTAACCTAGTGATGGTTACTGTCTAAATTTGAGTTTCTATTGCTGTGAAGAGACACCATGACCATGGCAAACCTTATAAAGGAGAACATTTAATAGGGGCTGGCTTACAGTTCAGAGGTTTAGTTCATTATCATCACAGCAGGAAGCAAGGCAGCATGCAGGCACACATGGTGATGGAGAGGTAGCTGAGAGTTCTACAGGCAACAAGAAGTGATCTATATCCCACACTGGGTGTAGCTTGAGCTTATGAGACCTCAAAGCCCACCTCTGCAGTCACACACTTCCCCCAACAGGGCCACACCTCCTAATAGTGCCACTTCCTATGGGCCAAGCATTCAAACATATGAGTCTCTTGGGGCTATACCTATTAAAATCACCACAGTTAACTAGAAAGGGCAATACTGCTTTCTCCCTAGATATGAATATGAACTTTTGAGTGACAAGATTGGATACAAAACTCATGAGCTCCTTTCCTTTAGAGATGGTGTCCTAGTTCTTTTGTGCTACTTAAATCTAACATTGCAGCCAAAAGCAACCTAGGGGTGGAAAGGCTTTATTTGACTCATACTTCCAGGACACCATCTGTCATTGTGGGAAGTCAGGGCAGTAACTGAAGGCAGGAACATGGAGGCAGGAATCATGGAGGAATGTTGCTTGCTGGCTTGGTCACAGGCTCATGTTTACCTTTCTTAAATAGCCCAGGACTACCAACCTAGGGTTAGCACTTCCCAGGGTGGGTTGGACCCTCTTACATCATTTAATAATCAAGATAATCCCCACTGACTTGCAACAGGCCAATCTTATCTAGGCAATTCCTCAATCAAGACTTTCTTCTCAGGTGTCTCTGGGCCATGGCAGGTTGAAAATTAAGACTAACCAGGACCAAGGGGCCATATATTAAATCCTTTCCGCTGTAATGTAAGTCATCATGAAAGAGTTTTGATAGAACACAACCTTAGCCTCAGGAACGCAATGACCAAACTTCAAGCACTGACTGCACTCAGCATGGCCTCTGGGAGACTGTTGGAAGCTTCTCGGTGTAGAAAGTCAAGCTGACCTCATAACAGATGTGTTGTGGTCTCTGTGTGCTAGCTCACATCCAACAGACCACGGTGGTGTCGACTCAACCATTATCACTGGTTAAAGTGATAATGCCCGGCTGCTGGCTGCACCTCAGCACTACTCAGAAAGCCTTAGCCAAAACAATAAGAACATGAAATGAGAACTTGGATTTGGAAAGAGGAAACAAAACTGTTATTTGCCTACATAATTGATCACATGGAAAAAGCCAAAGAATTTACAGAAAAGGGTCAACTACAAATGATAGTAAAAAACAATCGCTGTGTAACCATCAGCAGAATTATTGGTGGAGAACTCTTGTTCAGCAGTTTGAAGTCCCGAGTTCAATCCCCAGCACTGACAAAATGTTAAGAACTTAACAGGATTCAGTCTTCATGCTAGCACACCCCTTTAACCCCAGCATTCGGTAGGCAGGAACAGGGGGAATATCTGTAGCCTGAGCTACATGGTAAGCAGGCCAGCCAGAGCTACACAGTTAGACCCTATCTCCCAACAAATTAACAAACAAAAACAGTCAATAGAATCCCTATGTTCCATCGAAAACAAATGGAAACAAAAAGTAAAAGAAAAGGTCTGGCTCCACTAAGAACCCAGTCAGTCAGACTAGGAGCAAACCCGACAAGAACAACGTAGCTCGTGGCTCCTGAGGTCAGCACAGCAAGACTCATGAATAAGTGGAGAACCTGAGCCATGTCCACAGTGGGAAGAGTCGATGTTATCAGGATTCCAACTCCCTCCTCAATTAATCTCCGAATTTAAAATGCTCTCATAAAATTGTTGAGAGAACTAACTCTTCTGGTGCTTGTGTGAAATGGAAACAAAGAACAGTAGCCCTTCCTTTGAGTAAAATAAAACAGGAGGTCTGTTTCTAACAGAGGCAGCCACAGTAGCTACAACAGTGTGCCACCACCCCAGGGCTCAGCAGGTCCACCAGATGCTCCCTGGAGAGAGAGCCAGCGCAGCTGTAGGTCTGTGGGGACCTGAAGTGATAGCAGCGCCTCGGAAAGTTGACCAGGCATGGAGAAAATAGTCCACAAGTGGTGCTGGAGAATGTTTAGGTTTAGGTTCTCGCCTCATATTACATACGAAAACTTCAATTAGCCCTGGAAAGGTGGCTCAGCAGGGAGCACCAGTTGTCACTCTTGCAGAGGACTGGAGTTCAGTTCTAGAACCCACATTGGGTGGCTCATGACAACCTGTGATTCTCTCTCCAGGGTCTTTGATGCCCTCTTCTGGCTGATAGGCACATACCTGCAGATACAGATTTTAAGTTAGATCATTGATAGGTATTTGAGGCTTATTCACCAAATTGTAAAATGCTTAGCTCCTAATGAAATGGTTTTGATAATCACCAGTGACTGCTCAGCCTCTGAAAAGTCAATCAGGTGTGAGCATGCTTCCTAACGGAGGTCCAGATCACAGGGACCTGATCTTTCCAAAACACTCAGCCCTGAGTGTGAGCACATCCCTGTCTAAGCTTCCTTCACAAGTCCAGAGCCCCAGGAAATCTAGTGGGGCCAACAGCCTGGTTGTGTCAACAAATATATTGTAGTAGGCGGTAAAGAGGCAGGGGAGGGGGACTTAGAATTCAAGGGGATTTAGGGCACACATCATTGCTGTGAGGCGGAGCCCTCACTTGAATTCTGAATCAAACGGTCAACTACCAATGCACTATATGTAATAGTGGGGGTGCACGTGTTATCTGTATATGCACACTTGGAAAAATTTGAACAGCTATTAGAAATTAACATCTTAGCTGTGATAGTTGTTGAGTCTTTTGGAATCATGATTGAGACACGTGCTAAAAATAAGTGCAGCAAAAATGGTCACCTGGTATTTGCTCAGAACCATCGCGGCTACGTGAGGAAGTGTGTAAGGAGAGATAGCCAACGAGGAGTGTTTATGTTTCCATCTGTCCACAAAGGGGAAAACTGCATATGATCAAACGTGAACGGTGATTCTAGCTAATCAACCAGCGTGTTCCAACAGCCTCTCCGTATGTCTTAGAACGACACGATAATGCTGTTTGGAAACTGGACGAATGACTGTCCAAGTCTCTTGTTAGCTGAGGCAGCATAAAGAAGATGAAAGCAGGCAGGCTCCTGTGATAATGGAGACTGGAAATATCCTCACATATAAAATGTGTTTCTTCACTAAG
Source organism: Neodon shergylaensis (assembly GCA_025134845.1). Taxonomy (NCBI): domain Eukaryota; kingdom Metazoa; phylum Chordata; class Mammalia; order Rodentia; family Cricetidae; genus Neodon; species Neodon shergylaensis. Next base: position 1,238,184 of record JABTXL010009180.1, read on the forward strand.
GGGTCCCCGCCCACCTCAGAGCGAGTTCAGCTAAGGACCTGTGCAGGCTCTGTAGTCCTAAAGCCCATTTGATAGCCTCTGTTCAAGCACCCTAATCCTCTGGGGGATGCAGCCTTTATTTCTGCATCCTTTTCTTTCTTATTTATTCATTCCTTTCTTTTGAGGCAGGGTCTCACTGTATACCTCTGGCAGCTTGGAACTTGCTATGTAGACCAGACTAGCATCAAATTTACAGAGATCCACCTGTCTCTGCCTGCCCAATGCTGGGGACAGACGTATACCACCACACCCAGACTTCAATTTATTTTTAATTATGTTTATTTGTGGTGGGCGTGTGGAGAATATGTACACCTGCATGCACATCCCCACAGGGACCAGAAGAGGGCATCAGATCCCTTGGAACTGGAGTTACAGGTGGCTGTAATTGCCTGACACCAGTGCTCATATATATACACTCCTAACCATTGAGCCATCTCTCCAACCTTCCTACATCCTTTTCTTACATGCATTCAGCTGCCATTTACCTTCTAGTCATCCTACTTCTGCAGCTACAAATATCCTCCATTCCGCTGGTCTCCCTGGACCAGTTTCTCGCCACCCACTGGGTCCTGCTCACCAGCTCCTGCAGCCGCTTATGAACTAACCATCCTGAGGTTTAACATTAATTACATACTCTTTGGCCTATTAGCTCAGATTTCTTATTAACTAACTCACTCTTACATTTAAATTAACCCATTTCTATTATTTTATATTTTACCATGAGGCTCATGGTTTGTTACCTCTTGCTTCTTGGGCAACTACATGGCATCTGCCTGACTCGGCCTGACTCCTCTTCTATCTCTGCTTGGGCTTCCAGCCTTGCTCTATTCTGCCCTGCATTAGGCCAAAACAGCTTCTTTATTAACCAATGGTAATAAAAACCTTTCACAGCATACAGAGGGGATCACATTTCCCCCTCATAAGCAGCCCACCTTTGCTTTCTTTAAACACAGCCCACAGTACAGCAACTGTGTGCTTGCTGTAATCATCCTGTTTTGTCAGAAGCACAAGACCTCTGACGTCAGCCCTCCAGGATCCTGGTCCAAGTGGATATGTGACATGAGCCACACACATCTATCCCAATCATCTCCACATGATGGAGATGGTTATTGTCTAACTCTGAGTCATCACAGAGTATACCGTACGGTGAACCCCTTAGGAAACAGTGGTGAGAGGCTTTGGGAAGGCAGCTAAATTCATTTCTGGCCAACAGAGAACTGATTCCACTTAAACAGACAGTGACTGTAAGGGTTTGGTTATGTCCCAAGTCCTTCTCCAAACATGGAGCCTCATGTGTTCAAGGCGCTGATTGCCTATGGGGACGTATACACTGAGCTGGCACCCAAAGAAGCATGAAGAAGGGAAATGTGACCTTAAAAGGGGGTGGTTAATCAGTAAATACATTAGAACACTGTCTAGCTTGGCTGGCCATTGAACTTGGGTTGTCGCACTTGAAAGCCTGGTATTCAATGGGACACGATATCAAAGAGAAGGTAGAAGTATCCTCTGCTGGGTACACCACCCTTCCCTGATATTCATCCACACTGATGGCATCTGAGAAAACAGCACTGAAAGAAGCAGTTCCCACCTGCGGACAATAGTATCTTTTCAATACCCCCTTAGTGGCATGGAAAGAACACTTTGACTTTTTCTATTGAATGACTGAACACTGAACACAGAATGCCTGTCACTACGCTTATTTATTTCAGGATCCCAAGACCCTTCCAGTGCAGGATGGAATGCAGGATGGATGGGTGGATGGATGGATGATGGGTAGATGGGTGGATGGATGAATGGATGGATGATGGGTGGATGGATGATGGGTGGATGGATGGATGGATGATGGATGGATGATGGATGGATAGATGGATGGATGGATGGATGATGGATAGATGGATAAATGGATGGATGATGGATGGGTGGGTGGATGATGGATGGATGGATGAATGGATGGATGGATGGATGAATGGATGGATGGATGGATGACCACATGAATAGATGCCCTAACTACTGTTAGATACCCCTAAGTCCCACTGAAATGTCAGGCCTAAATCTCAGCCCAGTGACCTAGATTCAGACTACAGAGAACCTGAAACGTACTCATCAGTTATAAAGTCTAAGCAGGCAGACCCGAAAGCACCATGCTTCTAAAACCTCATTCTGTATGGCATGAAACTGGGACCTTCGGGGACTGTGCCCAGCATCTTCTGGTTCAGCCAGGTCTCTCAGTATCTCATCTCTGTGAATCCAGAGGTTACTCTCTAATTAACAGCTCTTCTCTCCCACCCCACCCCCACCCCTCTGGTGTCCTTTTCTAGGCCATTCCACCAACTTCGTGGTGACCGTCCTCTTACCCTCCAAGCGGCCCAGCGACTACTGGATTTCCAAGGGATCCGCGTTGCTCTGCCAGCTGAGTGAGTGATGGGGCCGTGCTCATCCAGAGGGCCTCCCTGATGGGGAGAAAGTGACTTCTAACCTGCCCTAAGTGTACCTGCTGCAGCTGTTGTTTCTCCCATGACCAAAAATAAAGTGGTTTTTGCGTTGTTCCTCTTGGAAATCCCAGCTATGACGTGGAGGTGACGGATTCACACATCCCCTAGTAAACGCACTCCCCCAACTCCATGTGGAAGCCAGACTGCTTCTCTTTAGTGTGTGGTTCAGAGCCCTGGGAAGAACAAGGAGTCGGCTCCTTCTTCACACAGGCTCCCTTCCTTGTCACACTGGTATGAAAGCCCAGAGTGCATGTTAGACACATGGCCCCAGATACTTCTGTTTCTAGACTTAAATAAAGCTCTCAAAAGCCTAACATGTAGAAGGACAGTCCAGTAATAGCAACAACCATCAGGGGTGTCCAACCTGTTGACAATCTGACATGGCCTTGTCACCCACAAAGTTCACCTTTGAAAACTGTGCAATCAAATTCATTGTGCAAAAATAGTGGGAAAAAAGTCCTATTGTGTGTGTGGTATATGTTTGTGTTCGTTTATGTATGTGTGTGTCAGTGTGGGTACATTCACGCTACCGCAGTGCATATGTGAAGGTCAAAAGGCAGTCCTCGCTGTCCCCTTTGAGACAGGGTCTTTCTCATTCATAGCTGCGTATACCCACATAGCTGTATACCAGCATAGCTGGCCCATGAGCTGTCCCAGAAGGAGAGGCCTGGGATTTCAGACATGCTACTATGTCTGGCTTTTTATATGGGTTCTCAAGACTTCAGTTGAGGCTATCAGGCTTCTGTGGCAACAACTCTACGCACTGAGCCATCTCTGTCATCCTAAACCTTACACTTAAGAATAAACAGTGCCAAAATTGGCCATATCCCAATTGGGTGCATCTAAGCCCAGGAAATGACTGGGAAGGAGTGCATGGAAGTCTCCAGAGGGACTGAGAAGATGGTTTGTTTTCTGTGGGAACTTGAGGACTTGGGTTTGGCTCTCCAACATCCACAAGAAAGCTGGGCTTAGAGAATCTATAACTGCAATGCCAAGAGCGAGAACACAGAGACAAGAGGATTCCCTGGACAGCCAGCCTAGCCAAATGGATGAACTGCTGGGTCACTGAAAGACCCTGTCCCAAAAAGTAAAGTCAAGCATGACAGAGAAAACCCAAGGTCAACCTGCACCTGCACACACACATACAAACAAATACATACAACACACACATACACACACACACCAGGAAAGGAAGGGGATCCAGAGCTTACAATCTAGGCAATCAAGCTCCCCTAAGTCAGATGACGGATAAGCAGTAGTACTCTTCTTAGTCCCATCCAATCCTGGGCAACCATTCTGAGGTTTTGTGAATCTCCGCACGGCCCAGGAGAACAGAAAGGGGGCCAACAGGTAAGAAATGCTGATCCCACTTGGGGCACAGTCAAGGCAGTTCATTCTGCACCTCCCAGTTCACTTGGATTCTCCCTAAGAGACCCAGTAAACATAAATACTAAATAACACAGAAGGAGTGGGTAGAGTAGAACCCGCTTTTTGTACAAACAAAGCCAGCCCATCCCCCAGTGCCCTTGTTAGGGTTTCTATTGGTGTGAAGAAACACCAGTGCTGTACACCCATAGTTCCAACACACAGGAGGATGAGCTGGGAGGATCCCAAGTTCAAGACCAGCCTGGGCTACATAACAAGACCCTGCCTCAACAAAAATTCTCCTTCTCGATTGGGTCTATCAATGTCTGACCAGACTGTGAAGTACAGAGACCAAAGGTTTGGCCTGGATCCTCTAGTTACTGTAAAAGGGTGTGTCTGTCCTGAAAGCTAGCATTAGCACAGAACACAGGACTTCAGAGGCTGTGGTGAGAGTTTCCATGGCAAGGAAGCTGCAGCTAGGGCCAGAGGGATGGTCTGTTTGTGACGGGCCTGGAGCTATAGACTTTAAGAGGCAAAGACTCAGTGCACAGTGGGAGCCATGGCAGTTTCCCACACCCCAGTGTCCACACAGTGACTTCTTATCTCCCTTCTTTAAAAATAGAAATGTGTGTTAATTCACTACCATGGCATGTTGGACCATTTTCACCAGAAACCAAATGACGGAACATTAAGATAACTAACTGTCCCGAGGTTTAGTGAGTGCTAAAAGCCTTGATAAAGGAAGGCCAGTTCAGAGTTCTCCCACCCTTAGCCTCTGGTGATCTTGGGCACAGATCTAGCTCTCTGAGAACAGCCAGGCCATGAGGATTCCTCCTTGGCCCTCTCACCTAGTCTGTGCCTGTGTGAACACCGTGTAAACATGCCAAGCCAAGACAGGACAAGGTTATGGCCCATGACCTCAGGCTCACCAGGTCCTCTTAGCGCAGCTGAGGAATAAAACCACTGAACCCATGGTCACCTTGAAAGGAAGTGGCCCGAGTTGAAATTCCTACACAGGGAAACTTAATTGTCCATCAGTGGAGGAAGGTTAAGGAGGCACCATGGGACGTGGACAGTTGCTCGTCCTTTCACCTAGCTCTCTCCAGGTTGTCAGCTTTGATGCATTTAAAACTGAAACTTGGGGCTGGGCTTGGTGACCAAAAACACTTGCTACTGCTGTTGAGGACCTAGGTTCAATTCCTGTGCCTATGTTGGCACGAATTTTATAAAAGCCAGTTTCATGACGAGCCAGTGCCATCTCCTGGCCTCCATGGGCACCTGAACACATGGTGGGTATACCTACAGCCAGGTGCATACACATGAAAGTAAATAATCTTTAAAAATGCAAGTCACACAGGACAGCAGGGGCCCCTTCAGTCCTTTCAATAACCTTTCCATCCCCAGTTGCCATGGGCATAAAATCATGTCCTTCCCTTCTCGTTTACGTCTCTGGACATCTCATGCACTGAATGTTTTTCTTCTAAGGCTGCAGCCAGAACTGCTTCAGCTTGCTATCCCAGGATCACTCCCTCCAGGACAGACTTTCATTCAGTCCCCTGTGCCCCAGATCCCCGACGCCCTCATCATCCGCCTGGTGTTTGCGAAGCACCTACGTGGCTCCGGATCTCTCCATCTGCTGATTCAGACTGCGCAGATCCTACTCATCAGACGTCACTCTGTCTGGTGGCTGCTTGACCTCGGCTAGAAGCACGCTTCCTTAGAAGGCTCTTCCTAAACCCAGATCATCATAGCTAGACCCCTCCAACATGCACACATGCATACACACATGCCTTGAGAATTACTAACTCAGAACCTGGCTTCCTTGACAGACTGTGCACTTCGTGAAGGCAGGACCAATGTCTCTCCAGTTCACCCATCAGCATGCAGGCAGCCATAAGCACACCAAAGCTTGGGCCAAGGGGCCCTGGATTCCAGCCTCTCTGGTGCAGCTCTTCAGAGTGTACTGCCCTCCAGATGCACTCTTCTGGCCCCAGCGAGCCCAGCCTCGCTGCTTTCAGATGTGCTTTCTTTGATCTCCAGTTCTAGTAAGCACACTCATCTCTACAAGGCTTCCGGCTCTGAACAGGTACAAAATTGTCACAGAACTTCAATGGGAAAAAGGCTGAAAGGCCGAGTTCTTTGTGAGTTTTATTCTTACCTCAGTCACCTTACAGTGAACCCTTCCACACATCCATGTTTATTCCAACAGGTATAAACGTGTAGCTTTTACCCAGGGTTGAAGCAGCTACAGACACACATCTGGAGAAGGCCACCCCGGGAGGGGCCTCCCATCTCTCCCAATGTGAGAGACATTTAAGAAGCCCTGGGCTAGCCTTTCTGAAAGCCTTTCTATCCTGTGACCCTCCCTTCTGTCTGTGGCATTTCGCCTTCTGGGAGGATGGTGAGTTCAGCCGCAGCGTCTGTCCTCAGTCCCTCCGTTCCTTCTCTTCCTCTGATGTTCACACACTGCCCAGCTCTAACCGGGCACAGAGACAGTGTCAATGACACCTGCTGGTTCCCATCTCTCCATGGCAGTGTCCTTCTGTAAAGGGACGCGCTCAAAGGGGAGAAGATTTCCGTACTTCAAAAGCAGAGCTGTCAAGAGTCACCTAAGTCAACCTTGATCCCTCCTCCTCCCCGACACTGGCACTGGGCTCAGTCCACTGAAGCTTTCGGCTGCAGCTGAGCTCCTGGAGCTAAGTCGCTGATACCCGATCTCGAAAGCTTCCTGAAGATGCCTCATGAGATGCAGCCTCTTGTTTGGTGACATGTAAATTGCCTTTCTTATACTTAGTGCTTCGTATGACTTCAAGTCTTTGTACCCAGGACTCCCAGGTGTTTGTGGATAAAATCATTGTTCTTCAGCTTTCCAAGGCAAGGGCCTCTCAACTGGAAACTGTCTTAGCTAAAGAGGACAAAGCCAAGGTGGCCCACAGTTATAGGGTATGTGTATGTGTGTGTGTGTGTGTGTGTGTGTGTGTGTGTGTGAGAGAGAGAGAGAGAGAGAGAGAGAGAGAGAGAGATTTTCTGGTATAAGGGGATCTAAATGCCTCTGACTCCTGCTGCAGGAGGCTCTGGTTCAAAGTAAAGATACCCTACAGAGATGGGGAAAATTCTAGGTTCCTGTTCAGTTCTCTCTCTCTCTCTCTCTCTCTCTCTCTCTCTCTCTCTCTCTCTCATTTCTTTCTTTGTTTTTTCCAATGCTAGGGATCGAGCCCAGGACCTTGCACATGTCAGCTATATGCCCCTATGCCCCATCACTAAGCTACATTCTCAGTGCCCACCCCACCCCTCTTTACTTTTTTTCTTCTTGTTTTGTTTTGTCTCATCTTGTTCAAGGCCGGCAACAGCCTCACCTCTGTATTTGTTATGCAAAGGACACTGACACTAAAAAAGGAAACATGGATCCTAGGATAGAGTCTAGGAAGACAGCCCTGCCCAAACCAGCCCCTGTATTAGACCGTAGCTGAGGAATTGCCCTAGAAGGGCAGACATAGCATGATCATAACCAAGATTTTAGGACACCTAGAGATGGCATGCGAGGTGGGGCAGAGAGAGACCTAGAGACTAACAGACCCACACTGCAGGGTTCGGATTACATAAAGCACTGGACAGGAACCTATGATGCAGACACGCGTGCTATGTAGATGAGGATAGCCTTGAGTTTTCTATCTCCACCTCTGCTCCTTGAATGCTGGGATAATAGGCATATACCATCAGTGTGTGGGGCTCTAGGGATGACGTCCAGGGCTTCATGTATATTAAGCAAGC
>JABTXL010009180.1:1245860-1257077 GCA_025134845.1 Neodon shergylaensis
ATAGTTCCTGTCCCTGCTGGCACCTTTAACAAGAGATTAGGGACAGGTCCTCTTGGGTAAAATTCCCTGCCCTACTTTACTTTCTGTTGCTGTTACTCCAACCAGAGGCAGTTTTGGTGGGAAATGGCTTATTTCAACTAACACTTCCATGTCCCGTCCTCTACTGAAAGAATCCAGAAGGAAAACTCCAGGCAAGAACCTGGAGAAGAAACCGTGGAGGAAAGCTGCACGTTGGAATTCTCTCCGGCTCGCTCACATCCTGTACATCACCTGGCTAGGGATGGCGCTGCCCACAGTGGCCTGAGCCCTCCTGCATCAATTAATAAAATCAAGACAATCTCCCATAGGCATGCCCATAAGGCCAGTCTTATTTAGTCAGTTCCTCAGGTGAGTGTTCCCTCTAAGATGACTCTAGACCAGTGGTTCTCAACCTCTGGGTTGCAGCCCCTTTGGGGCCAAATGACCTTTCCACAGGAGTTGCCTAAGACCATTAGAAAACAGAGATGTTTACATTACAATTCATAACAAGTGGCATAATTACAGTTATTAGTAGCAACAAAAATAATTTTATGGTTGGAGGTCATCACAACATGAGAACTGTATTAAAGGGTCACAGCCTTAGGAAGGTTGAGAAGCACTGTGCTAGACTGTATCAAGTTCACCGTTAAAGCTAATTTCCCAGCCTCTCCATCCTCCTGTCCCTGCAAAAGCCCTTCCCGCCTCTCCTAGGATCTCCTCATTGATCCATTGGCCAGCCTCTTCTGTCCACACATCTCTGGGCCCGACGGTGCTCTCTCAACTTCCCTTCCCTCTTCAGATGACACACCAGAGCTAAGCCAAGAGTCCCCATGGTAGTGCATGGTCACAGGCAAGACAGAGAGATGGGCACACCCAAAGGCACACCTGCCAGTTATGGTCATTCTCTTATACTGGGCTGGCACAAGGGCTCAGCAAGTGAAGGTGCCAGCGGCCAACCCTGACAACCTGAGTTTGAGTTTAGTCCCCAGGACCCACATGGTGGAAAAAGAGAACCAACTCCCACAAGATGTCCTCTGGCCGCCTCACCCACAGATGTGCACTCACACATACAAATAGACATAAAATAAAACTGTGATGTCATGATTAGAGCCTACGCAAAACCACAGACAACTGTGCTTCAATTTCAGTGGGAAGACAACCCTGCAGAGGGGGGCGATGGGAAGTGATGGGGCACACCATCAAATGTGCAGACCTGGCCTCAGATTCTGTGTCAGTCCAGCATAGCCAGACCAACTTGGCAAAGTCTGACAGACGTAAACCTGTTGGTGAGCATTTCCAGCCTCCCAATGGCACTCCAGAGAAGCCTACACTGCCTGTCAACCACAGCTCTTCCTTTAAATTTTCTTTTTGTCTTAAATCTTGCTTAAGGTTTCCTTGTTCTGAGAGTGAGCCACTTATCCTGAGATATGCAAACTGAAGAAGATTTTGAAACATGGGCCTGACATACTCCAGGGACCTTTGAAGTAGCAAGCAATGTCTTGGAAAACACATCCTGAAGGTTCCTTCCCTGCAGCAATATCTGACAGCTGCTCAGGACTAAGATGATGTGGAGGTACACAATGCTGCTCTCTGGGATGCTTTCCTGGAACTACCAAAGATGGCACCACAAACCCTTGTGTATGGGATATGGGCGATGCCAAAGAAGTAAGATGGTAGATTTTCCTGGTGGTCCATAAGAAAAAGTTCAACTCACTTTGCTCAAAATAAAATAGACAAGGTTATATACATTGTGGGAGAGTAGGGTGGGTCAGGAACCTGAGAAGGAAACAACTAAAAAACACAAACTACTACAGGATTTTAAAAAAAGCTTCTGAGTCTAGGGAGATCTGCCTTCCCAAAGCAGAATGCTGTTTTCCAGCCCTCATTTCAGCATTCTTTTCCACTCAAACCTCAACCCAGGGGGAAAAAAAGCAGCAAAAATCAACATCTCTGAGCTTGCCCCACGCCTGCCCTACTGATGAGCTGGCCAGAAAGAGAAGGGGAGTCCAAAGGATGCCAAGGATGTACCAGCCATCAGTTGAGACTCAGCCGAAGAACCAGGCCCCAGGTAGACTTGATGCCCTGTGTCTTCAGAGTTCTCAAGGGCAGAGGCTCTCACTGTGTCTCCGTTGGGGTCACTTGCAAGCTTTGAAGTCCATGAGCACCTGGGTCCTGCACAGACTAATCAGAATACTGGACATAGGCCGTTGTTCCTTTAGCTCGCACGTGAAAGCTCCCAATGTACCTCCATGGTTGAAACCACGGTGCCAGTGAACAGCTCACAGCTGGCTCCTGTAGCTGTAGGGCATTGACTGTCTGCTGTATTCCTCTTGTACAAAGCCTCCTGGCTCAACAGCAGCAAGCTCGATTTCCTCAGAAGCTAAACAGTGTGTGTGCCCTGTAAGGCCCGGTTTAGCTCTTCGCCTTGGAGCGTCTCTCAGCAGACATTAAGTATTCATTTATGAAAAGGTGCTACTTAAAGAAGTACCCAGGACTGCTCTCAGAGTTCAAGCATAAAGGTCAGACATACAAGAGGATGAACTATACATCACACAATTCAGAGATGGAAAAGTTAAAGGAAAGAATGGGAGTACATGCTCTTTACAAAAGACATTGACTTCTGGAGCCTTTCTGTAAGATGCTTGCCTGGGTGTGTGTGTGTGTGTGTGTGTGTGTGTGTGTGTGTCAGTGTACAATCTGTTGTCAGTATTTATGGCATGTTGCATAAAGTTGCTACAAACATTGAGTAGTAAATTCTGAACCATTGCTCTCTGGGGGAAATAGAAGGCTGGGTTCCTGTCAGTCTCTGGTCTTGCCACTCTGCATCAATCAATCAAAGCACACTCATAATTTATGTGCTTTTGCTGCAAGGCTCTCTGTTCAGAATGCCCTGTCAAAGCTCAATGCTGGTGCTTTCTCTATAGGTACCTAACACCCTTCTGTGTAGGACACAGCCAGATTTCCTGAGCCACTCTTGGAATCATTTCACAAAGTAAAATCACCAACCCAAAAACGGCAAAACATGTCTGTTAGCAGACCACAGGAGGCTGGGAACACCGCTCAGCTGGTGGGATGCTTGCCTAGCATGTGGGAATCCTTGGCTTTGATCTCCAGGCTCAGGGGAGCACACCTGTAATTCAAACACTGGGAAAGTGAAGGCAGGTAGGTTGAGAGTTCAAGTCATCCTTGGTCACACAGCAGGTTTGAAACCAGCCTGGGCTGTAGAAGATTCTTCTAGATCGATAGATGGATAGATAGATAGATAGATAGATAGATAGATAGATAGATAGATAGATAGATAGTCCTGGTTACTTTATGTGTTGCTGTGATAAAGCATCAACAAGCCTGAAGAGAAAAGGATTTGTTTCAGCTTACACTTTAAAGTTCATCATGAAATGGAAATCAGGACAGAAGCTCAGGCAGGAACATGGATGCAGGAACTAAAGCTGAGACTGATGTGGGATTCCCCTCTGTATGCTGTGAATATCATTGGTTAATAAAGGGACTGCTTTAGGCCTATAGCAGAGCTATAGGGGAACAGAGATAGGTGGGGAAAACTAAACTGAATGCTGGGAGAAAGAAGGGTGGAGTCAGAGAGACAGACAGGCTGAAACTTTGCTGGTAGGCCATCACCTTGTGGTGATGCACAGATTAATGGAGATGGTTTAAATTAAGATGTAAAAGTTAGCCAATAAGAATCTAGAGCTAATGGGTCAAGCAGTGATTTAAATAATACAGTTTCTGTGTGATTATTTCAGGTCTGAGCTGCCAGGTGGCCGGGAAACAAGCGGCCTCCTCCAACAAGAGAGGAACGCTGCTTACTAGATTGCTCCCCATGGCTTGCTTAACTTTGTTTTTTTATACAACCTAGAACACTGTGTGGAGATGGCACCACCCACAGTGGGCTTGGTCCTTTCACATCCATTATTAATTTAGAAAAATGCCCCATAAATTACCTAGAAGTCAATATGATGGAGGCATTTTTCTCAACTGAGATTGCCTCTTCCCAGATAACCCTAGCTTGTATCAAGTTGATAAAAAATTAAAAATAAATAAAAATAAAAACCACAGCACAATAAGCACACCAAGGAAGGACAGATGTGTGCAGAAGGAAAAGGCAGGGTCTGATGTGCTCACTCTCAAAGGGGAATGCATGCACCAATGATTCAAAATTTTCAGTTTCGCACACATCTGGAGATGGCCGCCGGAGCACCAGGGATACAGACCTGCAGGTTACAAATAAACTTTAGCCGCCATGTAAACTTAGACATACACAGTCCTGGAGTAGTGATAAACCGTGTTTGCACATGGTGTGCTCAGTAGCAGCACCCGAATACAAGGTGGGGAGAGGGCTCAGTCAATAAAGTGCTATACAAACATAAGGTCCTGAGTTCAGACTCCCAGCACCTATACAAACAGCCTGGTGAGGAGGCACAAAGAGTGGGGCCAGTACTGAGGAAGCAAGACAGGGGGATCCCTGGGGCTCCAGCTCATGAAAAGTGCCTATCAAATACACACACACACACATACATATATACATACATATATATATATATATGAAATTAATAAAGTAAGACAATAGATGTTGACCTCTCCATGTACACAAACACGCACACATGCACACACTAAAAAGGAAATCTCCAAACACAAGACAGGTAAGCGTCCAACTGGCTGAAGCTGCCCCTCACCACACTGCCGTCCACAGGAGCAGCCTGAACAGGTCACACACACTCACATGAGAGCAGAGGGAGGGAGACAGCAGTGAGGGACAGCCAATGGCAAACAAGCCCACTATTCTCTGTGAGAGGTATTGGCTCAGCAACCTGAGCTCGGGTCGGATACGAGGGAGCAGAGACCTGGGTCTTAAGAACAATTGTCCAACTGCCACCTGATCTCACGGGAAATCTTCCCATTCGAGCATGGCCTCAATTTCTCGAGCTTCACGAATTCCGAAGGAAACCCATCCCACAGCCTACAACCTTGTTGTTAAAGTCATTTAAACACAGTTCCAACCACGCAGCTGGCTTACCAGTGTAAACAAGGTAAAAAGCCTCCAGCTCAGCCTCCCTCTCCACACACTTCATCTATGCACCCTGTATCCCTATCTGTTAAAGTCAGATAACCGGCCAGCTCTGGACCACAGTCATGAGCAAGCTGAGCAGGCCAATGTTAAGGGAATGGTGAAATGAAAAACAGGTACATCTTTAAAACAATGTTTGAACCCTTTTCTGAAATGTTTTTACTTTTGATCATGCATGTGTGTGTGCATGTGTGTTTTCAGGTGGCTGAAGAGACCTGAAGATGGCATCAGATCCTTGGAGCTGGAGTCACAGGCAGTTATGAGCCACCCGATATGGGCGCTGGAAGCCAAGCTTGGGTTTTAAACTGGAGGACCAGGAAAACCACTACACATCTGGTGAAGGAGGTGAGGGACGAAGTGGGACTCCCTGAGGAAAGAGCATCCCTTCATCCTGGAGGTGGTCGGGAGGCAGGAATGGCAGTAGTAGCAGGATAAAGTCCCTGCGATAGGATGGCCCTCGATGCGTTGGCTGGACAGCAAGGAGGTCAGCTTATCAGAGAAAGACAGCTGAAGATGAAGCAGGAGGCAAAATTCAGGTGGGGGCCGGGGTTCAAAAGTCAGGAGGGTGCAGAAGGATTCTTAAAGTGGTACACAGAAGCTGGGCTCGGGCTCTTGAGGTGATACAGCCAAAGCTAAACCAGGGAGGAGTAAAATGAGGTATCTTTGATATGTTAAAAAGAACATGCTGGGCCTAAAGCAATGGTTCTCAACCTGTGGGTTGTAACCCCTTTGTCAAACCTCCATCTCCAAAAATATTTACCTTATGACTCATAACAGTAGCAGAATTACAGTTAAAGAATCAACAAGAATAATTTTAAAGTTGGGGGTCACCACAACATGAGGAACTGTATTGAAGGGTCGCAGCATTAGGAAGGTTGAAAAGCACTGGCCAGAAGCTGAAGGCACCTGCTGTCTGATCTGAGTTCTACCCCCAGAATCAGGTCACACAAGTGGTCCCCTGACCTCCAGTCCTACTCCATGGTGCGCCCAAAGTCACTAAATAAATACTAAAGCAAAAAGGTTTTAAAAATAGAAAGGATCCTCTGGCAGCTGTGGAGAACTGTTCCTGGAGAATGAGAGACCACACCACACTAGAAGGCTGGTGAGGACTTCACCGGGACAATATAATTAACAGAACAGAGTCAAGGTCACCAGACTGAGGAGCCGTGGCCAGATGACACCCGGAAGAGGAAAGGAGGATCTGATAACGAACAGATGAGCTCGCCTTCAACAGAGACGGGGAAGATGGGCAAAGCAAGGCTGGAGCAGAAAGTCTGAAGTCTGGTGTTTGCCTGTGGAGCTGAGGGGTGACATCGATGGCCCAGTGGTGAGGTCCGGCCATAGGTGCTACAGGAATCTGTAACTCATGGAGCTAGAATAATGGCTCAGCAACCAGGAGAGCTTGCTGCTCTTCCAGAGGACCGGAGTTCAGTTCCTAGCACCTATGTGGGGTAGCGCACAACCTGTAACCACATAGACGCCAGAGGTCTAATCCCCTTATGTCCTCCACAGACACCTACAGAGAGAGAAAGAGAGTAAATCTTTAATAAAAGAGTCTGAGCCGAGCAATGATGGCACAGGCCTTTAATTTCAGCACTGGGGAGGCAAAGGCAGGCAGATCTCTGAGCTTGAGGCCAGCATGGTCTACAGAGTGAGTTCCAGGACAGCCAGAGCTACACAGAGAGACCCTATCTCAATTTTTAAAAGAAAAAAAAATAGTCTAGAGTTTGTCAGAAGTCAGGGCCAGAGATAAAAACAACACTACTACTCTTTAAATGTCATTTAAAGTCTTAAGACTGAGCTGTCCAAGGGACTGCATGCCAATAGAAGGAAAGAGATGGAGCCTTGGTCTGGGGCCCTCTGACACTGAGTCAGTAGAGAGAAGAGCGGTCAGAAAAGGATGAGGAGAGCTGGCGGTGTGGGGCTGTTGGGAAATCCACAGAGTAGAAGCCAGCTGAGGAAAGGGCCTTGTGAGGGAAAAGAGCGGTCTGCGGGGGGCCGCAGGGTCACAGCCGTGAAGGCTGAAGAGCTGGCCTCTGCACCGAGACAGAGCAAAGTCACTGGGAACCCAGACAAGACCAGCTAGACCAAGTCCTGAGCAAAAGCTGTCCTGTCCCCACTCAAAGATAATCAGAGAGGACCGGTTGAGGGACACGTGATCAATAGCAATGGCTCTCTGCAGGCGGGGAAACTGAGGCTTGCAAAGATTTATAGTCCTCTCTCTAAAGTCACTTAGCCACTAAGTGTCGACCCGTGACCCAAGCCCAAGGTTTAATTATATGTTGTTTACTTATTTATTATGACCAATGTGGTGGTGGGAGGGGACAACTTTCCAGAGTCTGATCTTTCCTTCCACCGCGTGCGTCCCAGAGCCAGAACTCAGTTGTCAGGCTTGGCTTCGAGCACCTCTGCCCACCGAGCCTTCTCGCCGGCTCCCAGCTCTGAAATAGCCTGCCATGACGCCTTACCATGCTGTAGACTGGGCTTGAAATTCACCAGCTCAGCTTCTCAACTTGATGTCCTATGAAGTCAAGCCAAGTGACACACATCTGTCATCCCAGCTAGTCAGGAAGCAGAGGCAGGGGGAATCACTGGAGCCCAGAAATTTGCGGCCCGCCTGGGCAACAAAGCAAGGTTCCCAACTCAAAAGATGAATGAATGAATGAATGAATGAATGAATGAGCAGAACCACTTTATCCGTGGTACTGTCATTTAAGAACACTAATTGAGGCTGAATCTATCAAGGCTCCGTTCAGCAGCCCTCCCTGACTCCGGGAGATCTGCCCAAGAAATACCACAGTCCCATCAGTGAACCCCTGGGGTACCATCTTTCCCCAGCCTCCCCTTATATTTACAAGCTTTTCTATTTGTGCCTAGACTGTATCTTTTTTCTTTTTTAATGTGTGTATGTGTGCGTGTGTGAGTGAATTTAGGTGCCCCAGAGGCCAGAAGAGGGTATCAGATCTTCTGGACCTGGAGTTACAAGCTTAACTGCAGATCCATCTCTTCGTGCCCCCAAAGTTGTATCTATTCACCTTTGTACTCATATAAAAAAAAATAGTTGCCACGTGCCTCAAAGTTCGGAGATTACATTTAATTAAATAAACTTTATAGCCAAGTATAGTGACAATCTCAAGACTGCCCTACACACAGCTACACAGCAAGTTTGGGGCTGGGGAGGCTGAAACCAGATGAAAAGTTCTCAGTCTTTGATACTTAGTGAGTTTGTCGTGATCCTTGAGATTGGAGAGGCGGGAGGGGGGGATATAAAGAAAAGGAACCTTATCTGCCGGGCTCCTTCAACACATACAGCTCTGTTCTCACAGGGTGGACGCTGCTCTACCAGGAACAGGCAGGCTCAGTCACACACCAGCAGGAAGACGGCCCCTGGGCCTCTGGGCCTCTGATCTGCAGTTCTTATCTTGCCTCTGCCTGGTGCCCAGCCCCAGCCCAGAGCACGGACTGACCAGGTGTGTCTGCCTCTGCCGCGCTCAGACCCAGATCCTCGGATGTGGATCTCCTCGAAACAACAATTCCGTCTCCACAGAAACAACCCCACGACTCCAGCGTCAGAACTCCAGCCCCCGCACGCTAGGGGCAAAGGCCGTGTGTGTCTTGGTGTTATGATTTAAAAGAGAGCAACACTGAAAACATATCCTGTCTAAACCTTCTTGCAGCAGTCATCAAAAGAAAAAGACCTGCCCTACGGCTGACAGAGACATAAGAACCCGCACCCTCGAATCGTAGGTTTGTAAGACACCTGTGTAGTGCACGCTCCGAACCCAAACAAAGATCGCAGGGGCACCTGCAGTCCCTCGGCTCCCCCACCTCATCCTAATACCTGGGACTTACAACGCCTGTGCTTTTCCAAAATGACTCCAGCAGCCAAGCCACGGCACACCACAGTAAACTAGCCAAGGGTTGCCCTTTTCCTTCAGTCCATGTTAATTGAGCGCCGATTACTGCCAGACTCTGAGAAAACAGATGGAAATGCAGCTGACACGTGGCTGGGAGAGGGGACAGTCTGTGAGAGACAGAAACCTTGCGTTCTCTCATTTACGGGCCCTAGATTTTATACTAACAGAAGGAGAGGGAAGGGTGACACTGTGTGTGTACATAAAATCAAAGTAAGAATGAGATTATCCAAGGGAACAAAAGGGGCAAATGGGAGTGGGGGCGGGGAAGAGAGCAAGAAAAAGAAGACAGGATCAAGATAAAATTTAAAGCTGCTCAAACTTTTACAAAATAAAATAAAACCAGAGCTGGCCAGACAGCATCTCCGGGTAAAAGCACTTGGTACCCAAGCAGCGGTTTGCATCCGGAACCCCAGCACTGTGGTGGTGAATCGGGAGACAGAGTCAGGAGGGTCTGCCCCAAAAACAATGTTGAAGGAAAGAGCCAAGTCCCCAGAAAATTGCCCCCTGACCTACACACACACACACACACACAGAGAGAGAGAGAGAGAGAGAGAGACGCACACACACATCTAAATCTTTTTTAAAAGAAAAGGGGGAAAGGATTAAAACACAAGTTGCTGTCTTTAGCTAACTTTGTACTTCTAGGAGCAAATTTAAAACTTTTTTTTTACGAGAGCTATCCTTGTGCAAGAGGCAGAGGTGACAGGACAAACTGTCCCCGATTGCTTAAGAACTCGGTGCTGGTCTTGCTGCAGCAGTGCCTATCTTGACTGCTGTCTGATAAAGCCGCCATAAGGAAGTCAGCAGAAGGATTCCGCTAACAAGGCAAATACCTCTGAGAAGAACCCAGGGCTGGCCAAGCCCCTAATTGCAGCTTGAGAGACCCTAGGCAGGGGATTCAGCTGTCCACTCTGCTGATTCAAGAGCCTGAGGTCATGAACATGGGTCCTTTCCATGCCACTGAGTCTGTAGAACTCAGTTACCCAGCAGTCGACAACAAAAAAAAAATTATCGTTCCCGAAGCACCAGCCTGTGCCCCAGAAAGCTGTGCTCTCAAGATGGGCAGCCAGCACCCTAAAACGGCAGACTCTGGGCTGGGCTATCACTTAGCTGTTAGGATGCTTGCCTGGCGTGGGGCCTGCCCATAAGTGTGATTTGTATACCCAGTGAGACTCCACTGAAAAAAACTCAATTTTTTTTTTGTGAGAAGTTACCCACTGGACAGAGCTTCTGGGTTAGGGAGGGCTCGTGTCCACTCCTCTCAGCACCAGGACCCCATCTGGTTTAGACCCATGCAGGCCCTGTGCTGCCTCAGGCTCTGTGAGCTCATGCATATGTCACTCTTTTTTGTGTCTAGAAGGCCTCATTTCCGGTCGTTTCCTGTGTCTTCTGTCCCCACTGGCTCTTACAATCTTTCCAGTTCCTCTTCCTAAGAGTTCCCTGATCCCTGAGGGGAGGGATTTGACCCCTTTTTAATTTTCTTACTTGAGACAAAATCTGCCTAAATTGAGCAGGTTGACCTCCAATTTTTAACCCTTCTGCCTCTGCCTCCCAACTAGTTTGTATTATCAGCATGTCAACATTCTAGGCTCCAGATAGGCAACGTTTTGAAACAACAAAACAAAATTCCAGAGACTGGGGGTAACTCGGTTGGGAGACTGGCACAGTGCTCGCCTTGCACACACAAATCTCTGGGTTCCATCCCCGACAAAAACCAGGCCATAGTTGCACAGACCCACAGTCTCGGCTCTCAAGTGCAAGAGGCAGGAGGATCAGTAGTTCAAGGCCACCCTCTGCTAAATAGGGAGCTTATGAGCTTCGTGAGACTATCTTTAAAAAAAAAATTAAAAATGGAAAACGCACTGGCGGGGTCTCTGGGCCTCTGTGTTCCTCTTCCCAGCGTGACCACACTGGCTAAATCTGCTGCTTCCCACTTTCAATCTGGCCTCTCAATTGGCTTCCTGAGAACAGGAGAGCCGACTTGGGCACAGGGTGTACCTCCCAAGTTTGATAACAATAAGTCAACCTTGAAGGGTCACAGGCACGCTTGGGGGATGTTTGCCTCTCCCAGTGAGCTGACCCTGGGTGGGGAGGAGACACAGACGCCCCCAGCTGACCCTGGGTGGGGAGGACAGACAGACGTCCCCAGCTGATGCTGGGTGGGGAGGAGAGACAGACAGATGTCCCCAGCTGACCCTGGGT
>JABTXL010009180.1:1257087-1312432 GCA_025134845.1 Neodon shergylaensis
CCCAGCTGACCCTGGGTGGGGAGGACAGACAGACGTCCCCAGCTGATGCTGGGTGGGGAGGACAGACAGACGTCCCCAGCTGATGCTGGGTGGGGAGGAGAGACAGACAGACGTCCCCAGCAGATGCTGGGGCCATCTCCTTGAGGCACTCTCCATCTTCCCTCTTCGGCAGCATTGGCTGCTCATTTCCTCTACTTGGAAAAGCAGAAAAAAATGAGTTTGGATTTGTTTCAGGTTCTCAAGAAAATCTGCCCCTTGATAGATATAGTTATCGCCGCCCTCCCAACCTCATCAAAGAAGCCTCATCTAACAGTAAATAGAGACCACTGCAGAAAAAAAGCACAGTCCAGAGACAAACAGAGCATGTGGAGCCCAGCCCCCATAGACACATCTGTGTCACAGGTCCGGTATCTATTGCTTAGGGAACATCTCAGAAGAGGGGGAAATTGTAAGACCCCATACCAGGAAGTCCGCTGTGCCACAGACTCTCCTGTTGCCTATATAGACAAGACCAGAACAATGCCAGTATCAACGGGCATGTTTACATGGAAGGGGAAGTTTTCTCAGAGTTCCACTCCCCAGACAAAGAACAACAGGCAACTAAAGGACTCTAGGAGGAGAATTAGCATCTCCCAGGGATGGGCCACCCTGCCGGCTGCCCAATGCCGAGTGGTCAGCTTTGAGACTATGTACACAAAAACAACAAAAATGGGCTCAGCAGGTTGTATTTATAAATATTTGTGCGTGTGTGTGTGTGTGTGTGTGTGTGACAACAATAAAGAAAAATATGCTACCAACTTGACTGGGGGATGTGGGAGGGGTTTGAGGGAATAGCTGAGAGGGGGTAAAGTGACATAGTTCTACTTTGATTAAAAACATAATTAAATATCTACAAACATTATCTGAAAGTGACTTAAACGATCTTAAGAGATCAGCAAAGGTTTAGAAGGTCATGTAGTGTTCGTTTGCTTGCTTGCTTGTTGAGCTAGGGCCACTGCTCTATGGCCCAGGCTGGTCTTGAACTCACAAAACAGATTAAGGTGGCCTCAAACTCCTATTTCAACATCCCAAGTGTTATAAATACAGAGGAGAAAGTGGATCAAGGACCTCAACATAAATCCAGATACATTAAACTTGATAGAAGAAAAGTGGGGAATAGCCTTGACCACATTGGCACAGGAGACGACTCCCTGAACTGAGCGTCAGTAGTGAAGGAATGAAGATTAACAGTTGATAAATGGTGCCTCATAAAGCTGAAAAGCTACGCAAGGCAGAGGACACCATCAACAGGACAAACAGCAGCCTACAGAATGGGCAAAGATCTTCAACAACCCCACATCCAACAGATGGCTAATATCCAAAATATAGAAAGAACACAAAAGTTAGACATCAGCAAACCAAATAATTCAATTAAATGGGTTACAAGCCTGGCGATGGTGGTGCATGCCTCTAATCCCAGCACTCAGGAGGCAGAAGCAAGTGGATCTTTGTGAGTTTGAGGCCAACCAGGTCAACAGAGCAAGTCCCAGGACAGCCAGGGCTACACAGAGAAACCCTGTCTTGAAAAACAATGGGGTACAGATCTAATCAGAGAATTCTCAACAGAGGAATCTCAAATGGCCAAAAAGCACTTAGAGAAATGTTCAACACTCTTAGTCATCAGGAAATGCAAATCAAAATGACTTTGAGATTCCATTTTACACCTCTCAGATCGCTGAGATCAAAAACACAGGTGACAGCTCATGTTGGGGAGGGTGTGGAGCAAGGGGACACTCCTCCATTGCTCAATATGGCAGTTCCTCAGAAGACTGGGATTATCTACCTCAAGACTCAGCTATACCACTTCTGGGCACATTACCAAAGGATGCTCCATCCTGAAACAAGGACACTTGCTCAACTATTTTCATAGTGGCTTTATTCATAATAGCCAAAAACTGGAAACAACCTTGGTGTACCTCAACCAAAGAATGGACAAAGAAAATGTGGTACATTTACACAATGTAATTAATTCAGCTATTAAAGAAATGACATCATGAAATTTTCAGGCAAATAAATGGATGGAACTGGAAAAAAAATCATCCTGAGTAAGGTAACCCAGACCCAGAAAGACAAACATGGTATGTACTCACTCACAAATGGACATTAGTCATAAAGTAAAGGATAATCATGCTAAAATCTACAAACCCAGAGAGGCAAAGTAACAAGGAGAAGGAAGCATGGATCTCCCCGGGAAGGGGACATAAAATAGATTACGTGAGTAGACTTGGGGCAAGTGTGGACAGGAACAGGATGGACTGGGTGTGGGAGGTAGACATGACTAGCACTGGGGGGCATTGCAGAGGTGAGCTAGAAACCTGGTGCCGCAAAGCTCCCCAGAATCCACCAGGGTGACCCTAGCAGAGACTCCTGTCAATGAGGGAAATGGAACCTGAACCAGCCATTTTCTGTAACCAGACAAGGCTTCCAGTGATGGGATGGGGACACCAACTCAGCCCCAAAACCTTCGACCTACAAGTTGTCCTGCCTGCAAGCTGTCCTGGGGTAAACGTGGTGCAGACCATTGAGTTGTGACTGGTCCCAACTGAGGCCCACACCTCATACTGCCTGGAGGGCCAGGAACCAGAGTCTGGATAGCCCAGAGACCAAAAATAGAACCAAACAGGATGGAGTGGGGGATGAAATGATTCCTAGTGAAACTCTGATGTATTCAGAGGCCAGAGTCAAGCATAATTGTCATCAGAGAGGCTTCATTCAGTAACCGATAGAAGCAGATGCAGAGACCCACAGCCAAACATTAGAGCTCAGGGAATCCTGTGGAAAAGAGAGAGGAAGGATTGTAGGAGCCAGAGGGGTCTAGACACCACATGAAAATGGGCCACGGAAGCAATTAACCAGGACTCACAGAGACTCAACCAACAATCAGGAAGCATTCATGGGTCTGACCTACGTCCTCTGTATATATGTATGGTTGTGTAGCTTGGGATTCCTGTGGGACTCCTAACAGTGGAAGCAGGAGCTGCTTGGGGGACTCTTTTCCTACTGCTGGGATGCCTCATCCAGGCTTGATATGAGAGGATGTGTCTAGTTTTGTTATAACTTGACAGGCCATGTTCGGTTGCTATCCCTGGAGACAGGCCATGTTTGGTTGATATCCCTGGGAGACAGGCCATGTTTGGTTGATATCCCTGGGAGACAGGCCATGTTTGGTTGCTATCCCTGGGAGACTTGCCCTTTTCTGAAGGAAAGGGAGGAGGAGCGGATCTGTAGGGCAGGGAATGTGTCAGGGGAGGGACTGGAAGGAGAGGAAGGAAGGAAAACCATGGTCAGGACGCAATATATGAGAGAAGAATAAAATTTTAAAAATTTAAATTAAAAAAAAAATCTGAAAAAAAGAAATACTGGGGTGAGACACCGCACATGACATAATAGATGAGGGTTTCTAGGATTTTATTTCATTTCAATTATATGTGAGTGTATGGGAAAGTCACGTGAGTGCAGTGCCCCCTGGAGGCCGGAAGTGATGGATTCTTCTGGAGCTGGAGTTAGAAGTCCTTGTGAGGAGCCCAAGGTGGGAACCGAACTCCGGTCCTTACTAGAAACTGGTGACTGTCCCATTGCTCCCTTTGAGAATGCGTACCTTAGTATCTCATGCACGCTTGGTACACACTGGTTTTTGTCCCTTTGGTATTCTGCATCCCTTCTAGAAGCTTCTTCATTTGTTTATTCAGTGCCCTTACTAAATGCCTGTGTGTCTCAGTATCAGGTGATTCTGATGATGATATTGATGAAGGTGACAAGTATGACTCTAGGCCCCAGAAAGCTCCCTGTCCATCTCACTATTTCTGATCCTACCTTGGGACCTCTCAAAACTACCAGAACTCAGCCCTGTCCCTGGTTAGTTAACTCAGAGTCTTTGGGAAAATGTGACTGAAACCTCCAACAATTTAAAAGCCACACTAGGGCTGAGAGGTTGGCACTGTACATAAAATACTTACTGCATAAGGGTCAGGATCTGAGTTCAAGTCCCCGGAACCCACATAAAGCTGGACACAGTAGCTTGCATCTATAATCCCAACTCTCCTACATCAAGATGGAAAGTAGAGACAGAAGGCTAACTCTTGGATTAGCTAGCCTTGTATACACAGCAGTAAACCCAAGGCCCTACCTCAGACAAGATGGAAGGTAAGGATGGGCACCTAAGGTTGTCCTCCAGCCTCCACATATGCGCTATGGCATGTGCGTGCCTTAACTTTGACACAGAACACACACACACACCAATAATAGTAAACTAAACTAAACCTTTCTGGTCATTTAAGAGCACAACCAGGCAACCAGGATCCAGAAGCAAACGGACAAATAGCATGAGTGTTACTAAGTCTCTCCTTCCAGAGTTTTCCATTGGAATGTTGTCCAGGCCAAAAGTCCAAACCTCAGAAGAGTTTACTGAACAGCAGCATTTCAGGAAGAGGAAAAAGCATCAGAAAAGGCCTGGAGGCCTTGAGGGAAGGTGTGTGGTCGCAGGATTGAATCAAGGCCACAAGAGTGAGAGAGCAAGACAGTGGGGCCAGAGCAGAGGGCCCGAGCTATGGGGTATGGAGCCCTACAGGGCCCAGTGGAGATTTGCACAACCAAATGTAACTTTACGGCTCGCTGGGCTGTAGGACAGAAAGGAAGGCCGAGGGGTCGAAAGTAGACATGGTGAGGTGAACTAAGGGAGACTTGGGGCTCCTGGGTGAGTTTCTGGCACAGGCAGAGGGACAATGGTAACTCTACAGAAGTCACAGTCACTCTGTTCCAAAGTTGGCTGGATGTCTAGAGAGAGAAAGAAGTAGATACTTCCTGGAATTAGCACCCAGGAAGATCTGCAGATCCCTCCCTCTGGCCTCCACACAGCAGTCACAGTGATATTACGGTGGAAAACACACTGTCTCCAATTGCAAAAGCATCTCAAAGGTCTCCTGTTCCCCGCGCTCCCAGCACTGACTTTCCTCTTAAGCATTTGTGTTTATGATCTAGGTCTGTGCTGCTCTTAGCCTGGGCCAGAGAAACTCCATTTTGCAGAAGGCAACTGTCAATGCGGAGACTCGGTACTGTCAAAGTGCTGAGAATAAATGGCCATGGAGGGCTCAGACCCTAGCAGACCTTCTCTATTGCCCCAACACCCAGGGAACACGGAGGAAGATGAGGTGAAAAGGTCATAAGAACTGAAGGACAGAGAGGAGCGTTCTGAAAGCCTGTCTTCTAGAAATGGTAGGGCCGTGGTAATCACAGACATACAACAGACGTGGTCACCAACACAAGATCTGCCTACAAAATTAAAAAGGCCTGGGTATAGAAGGGGGCAGTAGTTGGGGGAAGGAACTCAAGAGTGGAAGGAGGAAAACAGGGTATGGGGGCTATATCACAGTATGTTTATTATGTATGACATTGCCAATAGAATAAAATAATGGTTTTAAAACAAAACAAACAAGAGTGTGATGGTGAATATTTTAAATCCCAGCACTTGGGAGGCTGAGGTAGGTGGATCTCTGTGAGTTCAAGGCCAGTCTGGTCTGCATTGTGAGTTCCAGGGCAGCCAGAGCTACAGAGTGAAATCCTGCCTCTATAATTAATTAATTAATTAAAAACAAAATAAACAAATGCACTAACTTTTCAGATCTCCTCCTGCAAAACATTACTATCACCTTTAAGCTTTTCCAGACCTGCCTACCCTACAGTTTCCCCTCTGGCCTGAGCACTGTAAAAAGGAACTCTGGCCTAGGAAGGGTCAGAACTGGTTTCCTCTTGTCTCTTTAGCCCCGCAGCCTCATTCTCTGAACCCTGTCTTGGTCATCTGCAAAAGGAATAGCGGGGGGCCCTTGCTCCCAGTGCTGTCCTAAAGGTTAGCGATAGCACAGAGGGGCTACGCACATCGACACTCACAGCCCTCAGGAGGCTGAGCAAGGGGGATGGCAAGTTCCAGGTCAGCCTGAGTTGCAAGACTGAGACTGACTGAAACAAAAGGCAGGAAAGACAAAATATATGCCAGGCAGAGGGAGATGGACCTCTGCGAATTCGAGATCAACCGATCTATGGAGAAAGTTCCAGGACAGCCAAGGCTACACAAAGAAACCCTCTCAGGAAAAAAAATATATATATATATATATGTGTGTGTGTGTGTGTGTGTGTGTGTAAGTCAGAGTGGGTCGCGGGGATCAAGCTCAGGTCATCGTCTTTGGTGGCATGCACCTTTACCAACTGAGCAAAAAGTCCTGACTTTTCTTTCATTAACACACACCATGTTAATCAGATGCCCCTACACACATACACAACATAAATAAATAAATATTTAAATGACAATAATAAGTTAATGAAAGCCAGCCAGGACTACATAAGACCTGTCTGGAAAAAAATAATTAATTAAAATAATAAAAAGTCAGGTACTAAAGTAAGGCATAATGACCCACACCCTTAATTCCAACAGTCAGGAGGCAGAGGCAGGTGAATCCCCGTGAGTTCAAGGCCAGCCTGTTCTACATACTGAGTTCCAGCATAACCAAGAAACCCTGTCCAAAAAAAAAAAAAAGCCAGATACTTGGGAGGTAGAGGCAGGAGGATCAGAACTCACCCTCAGCTAATGTCAGTTTGAGGACAGTCTGCACCAGACTACATGTGATCTTGTTCTCTCTTCTCGTCTCTCCTCTCTCCTCTCTCCTCTTTCCTCTCTCCTCTCTCTCCTTTCTCTCCTCTCTCTCTCTCTCTCTCTCTCTCTCTCTCTCTCTCTCTCTCTCTCTGTGTGTGTGTATAAAGATTATTTTCAGACAGGGTTTGACTGTGTAGCCCAAACTGGCTTAGAACTCACGGTGTAACCTAGGCTGGCCCTCACACTCATAATCCTCCCTCAAGCCCCCAAGAGCTAGGATCACCAGCTCATACCTCCACGGCCAACTACAATAACTCAAAAGCAAATTAAAACCCCTGGGTGCATTTCCACTTCTCAAGCTGGTAGAAATAAAAGCTTGTCAACAACCAATAGGAATATCAAAGTTTTTTGTAAGGCACTTAGTACCATTTAAAATGTGCGTGCCTTTTGACCTCAGAATTGCACAATGAGAATCTGTCCTAAGGAAATACTGACTCCCTCCGGTGTACAGATAGAGGTGAGAGAGAAGAGTGGGGGTGGGAAGGAAAGGGGGAAGAGAAGAGATAGGAAAGAAGAGAAGAGAGTGAGTAGAGACAGGCGAGAAAAGAGAGGGGAGGGGGAAAGATAGAGAAGAGAAAGGAAAGGAAAGAGAGAGGAGAGAAGAGCGGGGAGCAAGAATTTGAAAGCCATGCTGAGTCACTGCGGTTCCGCAACAGTAGAAACCCACAGAAGGGTCCAGCACTGTGCAGCGTCCTAAAGAATGCTGCAGGGAATGAGGAAGTGAGGTCACTGGGCTAGACAGAAGGCCTGAGGATTAGCACTCTGTTGCCTGCTGGTCAATGCTGCAGCTGCTCACCAGGCTGGAATTCTGTGAAGTATGCCGTGTGCTGATCTTCTCCCCTGCCCATCTCAGGCTGGCTGGCTGCCTGTGACCACCACCTGCCCCTGAGATCCCACCAGCCTTTGGAACCCTGCCCTGGCATCTTGCAGCTGATATAATTACGCCTGGGCCAGTGAGGAAAAGAAGACCTCTTCTCAACCCCTCGTCTCCCATCTTCCTCGTCTGGTCGCTTGGGTAGCATGTCCCTTTTGTCTGTTCCATGACTAGTGCTCTACACGGGACCTGGTCCTGTAGACTACAGCACTGTAAACAGAAGGGGGTGACTCAATCGAGAGCCTTCACTTCAGGCTAAGTCAAAAACTGCTCTGGCTGTGGGGTCACCAATAGGCTCTCCTTCCTGCCACGGCCTCTGTGGAATCTTCTTGTGTCCTGTAATTCCAGCCCAAGAGGAGCCTTCTCTCCAAGTGCGATTCCAATAAAAGCACGGTCTCCACAAAGAAAACTGCTTACTGCCTCCCCGAATTGAGATGGCAGTAAAACCACCCTGCTCTTTCAAGTTGGCCCATATAGAGGGGTTGGGTGCTCACACACAACACAACTTATTGCGTCACACTTCTTATTCAGTGCTTGCTGGTGTGTATGTGTGGGTGTGCGCGTGCGTGCGTGTGTGTGTGTGTGTGTGTGTGTGTGTGTGTGTGTTGAGACAGGGTCCTGGCTGTCCTAGAACTTACTTTGTAGACCAGGCTGGCCTCAAACTCACAGAGATCACCCACCCTACCTCTGCCTCCTGAATGCTGGGATTAAAGGGGTGTGTTACCGTGCCAGGGAGCTTGCTTGCTTTTTAAACAAGTGTGTCCCTGTGTAACCCTGGCTAAGTGGTACTCACTATGTTTGTCTGTTTCTGATTCCTTTTTCTACAGGGATCACGTATCCCAATCTAGCCTAGCTATATGTAGCTGAGTGTGGCTTCGGTGCCTCCACCTCCCTAGTGCTAGAATTACAGAAATGTACCACCACGTCCCATTTATGCAGGGCTGGGGGGGCAAACCCAGGGATTCTTGCACACAAGGCAAGCACTCTACCAACTTGGCCACATAGCCAACCCTGGCCACATCTTTAAAAGAAAGTAGTCCAGCCAGGTGGTGGTGGTACATGCCTTTAATCTCAACACTTGGGAGGCAGAGGCAGGCAGATCTCTGAGTTCAAGGCCAGCCTGGACTACAAAGCAAGTTCCAGGACAGTCAGGACTACACAGAGTAACCCTGTCTCAAACAAACAAACAAATTTTAAATAAATAAATAAGATAAATAAATAAGAAAGTAGTACTGTCTACCCACATCACCTGAGCATCATCAAAGCCCCAATTACCTGTGTCAAAGACTTCCATACTGTCCTGAACTGTGCAGACAATGTCACTAGCAAGACCCCAGCACCTTTGACTAGCCCTCGGGACCGCCTCTAAGGTTCTGGGCAGGTTCATATTTTCTATTGGGAGTCTAGAGAGATAGCTCAGTTGGTAAAGTTCTTGTCAGACAAGTATGATACCACAGTCAGCCTGCAGAACCCACATAAAAACCTGGCATGGCAGCACATTATAATCCAGAAAGGCAGAGGATCCCAGGGCTCCCTGGCTAGTCGGTCCAGCCTTTCAGTGCGCTCCAGGCCAGTGAGAGGTGGTATCTTAAAGAAACTGGATGGTACCCGAGGCTGACACTTGAATTGTCTTCTAACTTCAACACAGAAGAACACGCACATGCGTACATACACATGCATGTCGCAAACACCAACATGTGCACAAAGGTGTATGGACTAAACCAAAGAGAAAAGAAA
The DNA here is from genome assembly GCA_025134845.1 of Neodon shergylaensis. Lineage (NCBI taxonomy): Eukaryota > Metazoa > Chordata > Mammalia > Rodentia > Cricetidae > Neodon > Neodon shergylaensis. Next base: position 1,266,381 of record JABTXL010009180.1, read on the forward strand.
GAGGGCAGATGGGCCAGAGAGGCAGGGGAGACTGGAGGAAGTCTGGCAGGAGTCCGGGTCCACTCTAATCCATCTCCAGAGTCCTCTGGAATGGACCTTGCCCCACACTGGGCAGATTTGCACTCCAGACAGGCCTTGTCCCAGTTGTCCAGAGGACTGGCCCTCCCCAGAGCCATTGATTGCAGCCCATCTAGAGAGGACTCCAGCGGCAGTGACCCCGTGGGGTGTCTGAGGAACAGAGGTTGTCATCAAGCAGGTGTTGACCTCATACTTGGACTTCTTTCTGCCCTGTTCTGCTTCCTTCCTCTCTTTCAGGAGGTGAGGGAAGTCCTGAATAAACACGCTGACTTTAAACTTGTCTGGAAAACCCAATATGCCATAGTCCCTGACTTCAGGAAGCCCAAGTCACCACAGTAAATCTAGAGAACCCCAATGTTGAGACCATAATGCTCCCTCAACCTCCTTTATAGAAAATACCCAGGATAGATACACATGACAGATGACAAAGGCTTGTAAATTACACATCTGGAGGAGATATCAAACTTGACAGCATCAGATCCATTGTGGGAGAGAAAACTCTCTCTCTCTCTCTCTCTCTCTCTCTCTCTCTCTCTCTGTGTGTGTGTGTGTGTGTGTGTGTGTGTGTGTGTGTGTGTGTGTGTAAGCTTGTGGCGGTCAGAAGGGAACTTTCGGGAATCAATTCTCCCCTTCCACCATATGAGTCCCAAGGACAAACTTGGGTCATCAGAATTGGTAGGTAATGACTTTACCTACTGAGCCATCTGGCTCACCCATGATTTGTTTTTAAAGACAGGGTATCTCATTGAACCTGAAGCTTGACAATTTAGCTAGACTGTTGGTCAGCAAGGCCACAGGATCCTCCCATCTTCTCCCCTCCATCGAGGTTACCAGTGTACACCACCAGACCTAACTTTTTGTGTGTGGATTCTAGAGATCTGAACTCAAGTCCTCAAGCTCACATGGTGTGCCAGCTAGCTGTTTTGCTGCTTTTGTCAACTTGACACAGGCTAGAGTTATTTAGAAATAGGGAACCACATTGAAAACATGTCCCCCAGCAGACGGCCTGCAGACAAGTCTGTAGAGTTCTCTCTTGATTGATGATTGATCTGGAAGGGCCCAGTTCACGGTGGGCAGTACCATCCCTAGGCAGGTGATCCTGGGTTGCATAGAAAAGCAAGCTGAAGATATCAGGAAGAGCAAACCACTAAGTAGCATTCCCCCATGGCTTCTGTATCACTTCCTGCCTCCAGGTTCCTGCCCTGAGTTCCCTGACTGAAGCAGCAGCAGGCACAGCAGCTGGTCCTCCGTCTGCGCAGCGCTGGAGGGTCTTCATCCCCTAGCTGAGGGCGTCTACAAACTGCAGTAGAGGCTGCCGCCCAGACCTCGATTCAGAACACTAACACTGACAGGGGACAAAGGAGCAAGGCCAGACCCACACAGCAGTTGGACAAGTGCCTGGAGGAGGTCTGAAAACTGGGACCAGCTGGAGCTCTGCCCACAAATACTTTTCACAAAGCTGTGGTCCTGCCAAATACTCTCCAACACTGGTACCCACAGCCATCAAGCCAGAGGCTGAGCAGCCTGACCGCCTGTCCTACCCACGTCACCTGGTCATTGTCAAAGCCCCAATTACCTGTGTCAAAGACTTCCATACTGTCCTGAACTATGCAGACAAGGTCACCAGCAAGACCCCAGCACCTTTGACTGGCCCTGGGGACAGCCTCTAAGGTTCTGGGCAGGAAGTAGAGTGGGTGATGGGAACTGGGTCAGAGAGAATGAATAAGGCAAGAAAGTAGCGGGTGGGGGGGGGTCTGAAAGCATATGTTTCCCCCCATTCTTTCCTGGGAGTACAGTAAAGAGTGAAACGTTTATTCTACTTGTCTGGTATAAATCCTTACTCTTCGCCCAGTGAACTGGACATTTTGTGTGAGATTTGATTGAAGGGGAGAGTATGATGTGACAACTATAGCATGCAACTGTCATTGTTATCGTGACAGAGTTTGGAATCACCTAGGAGACCTGCTTCTGGGTATTCTGCAAGGACATTTGCAGAAAGGTTTAGCTGAAGAGGAAGCCCCAGTCTGGAAATGGCTGGCATCATTTCATGCTTATTCCTTAACTGAACGGAAGGGAGGAAGGGCCCTAAGCACCAGCACTCAGAGCTCTCTGCTTCCTGACACACTGTGACTGCTGCCTTACAACCCTGCTGCCATGTCTTGATGGCCACGCTTGATGGTACCCCCAAACTGGGAACTCTAGTAAACTCTTGCTTCCTTAAATGGCTTTCATCAGATGTTTTTGTCATAGACACAAGAAAAGTAAGTGGGGTCAAAAGAGCAGAGTTCCAAGCCAAAAGCGAAGCACATTGTCCCCAAGGGGTCAGAAAAAAAGAATACCAATTCCAAAAGGGGTAAGATAACCAAAAAGAAAATGGGTATTTTGTGTTTTCATTAAAGACGGGGATAAACATGGGATGTAGAAGGGGGCCATTTCAGGGCAGTTATACAAACAAAATGTAGTCAGGTGAGGATTGGTGAAAATTACAGCTTCAGTAAAGACACAGTTCCAGGCATGGTGTGGGCTTGCTGCCTTGCAGCTCTCTTCAGAGGCATAAAGAAGCTCTTCATCCCAGGCAGGAGGGGCCAGCAGTGTGGAGGAGGTGCCTCCCCAGCCACAAGCTCTAAAACAAAGCTGCCCTGCCCTACTGCTGGAGACAAAGAACTGCACCTCGGTCTCTCAGAGCTGCATGGGGGTGGGTGCAGCCGCAGCGCAAACACTGGGGCAGCTCCAGTTGGACCCATACAAGCATTTACCCAAGAACTCCAGCCCTTCCTCTCTAGGCTGCCCAGCTGTTTTAGGGTCTGTTTTCCTCCAGCTCATTTTCCTGGCCTCTGCTCCACGGTTTCAGAAATTAGCCGGGAATTCCCAAGGCTGCAGCATTGACTCAGCCATCAGGAATTAGCAGTCTTCCAACAGTTGCGGAGGACAGCTGAGAGATGGTTTGCTGTAATACATGGCTCATATCCCACTTAAATATGTGCTCATGCTGACCTGAACATAGCACACAGAAAATGAGACAGATTCCACACACTGGCCACAAAACGGAATGTTAAGATCAAGACAAGACTTTCATTTTATAAACTCGGTTGTTGAAGCAGAGCTTATTGGCTCATGCCGAGCTTATGCTCAGCACTCAGAAGCTTGAGGCAGGAGGATCACCATAAGTTTAAGGCAGGCCTGTGCTACATAGTGAGTTCTATTAAATTCATGACTTCTGAGTGAGACCTTGTCTCAAAAAAAAGTTTAATTAACTAGTAGAATAAAATTATTAATCAACCATATTAATACCTACAAAAATTTTAAGTAAATACTTCATTTCTTAATAATTTTGATTGACATCTCTACATTAATAATTGGCTTTAGAATACTAGACAATGAATGGTGATATCATAAGAAAATAACTTTAGCGTATATGAAAATAGTTTATGTGGCTCCCGGAGAGGATGGACAGGACTCTGTACTAGCGGGTGCCTGCTGGAAGCACATGAAGCTGTGATGGACTGAGGAGGGGAAACATTGCATATTAAGCCTCATTCATTTGTGCTTGGCAATTCTGGGGGTTAAACCCACAGCCTCACACAAGTGCGCTCCCACTGAGCTGTGCCCCCTAGGCAAATGGCTCAGTCTTCACCAGTTTGCTGTTCACAGCCACTTTATAGAAAATGAAGAGAAGTCACAAGACTTTCCAAGTCACACTTTGGATATATTACATGTTTTTAATCTTTTTGGTCATTATTATCTAAGGAAAACAGTTGTATGAAAAATCATAATATGATCATAAAAGTCATACTAATTATACTTAAGTGAAAATAAGAAAAATGCAGAATGAACAATAACAACTTACTGGGGTAGAATGGTTTAGTAGGGAGATGGAGAAGAGGAGGGAGTCAGTGGAGAGCCAGCCAAAACTGAAGGTCTGTGAGAAAGCCACAAGGAAACCTGATATTGGCAAACTAATTTTTAAAAAAAGATATTTTAAGACATTTGAATAGAAGTTCCCTCTGTGGGTGGATAAAGCTGCTTTCTAAAATCATAGTGAACTTTCATAATGAAAATCCTAGTGTCAGAGGTGGGCGACCTCCTCTGAGGTCAGAGAAGACACTAGGATCCCAAAACAATACAGACACTTGCCACCACAGCTGATGGCCTACCAAAACTTATTGTAAGATCCTGTTATTGAAGACACCGTATGCTCTGGTCACAGGGCACGGAAACCTCAATCTGGAACAGTGGCCAACATTTCCCCTGCTGACCAGCCCTCACAGTGCCGGAAGGTGCAGTGTTAGCTACTGGAGGACGCCATCATCACCCGGCTCACTCAGCTGTCGACTCTACAGGATACACCACCAACCAGACAAGAAGACGCAGCCAACAGTGCAGTAGTGGCGAGTCTGTTAGAGAAGAAACCAAATGCTCTCTGATTAGATCTGAGGCCTGCCCCACAGGAGGGAATTCACAGCGGGCACTGTAAACTTCCTCACAAAGACAGGGCTGCACCTGGAGGTGGTGGCGCTAATCCCAGCACTGATGAGGCAGAGGCCAGCGGATGTCTGTAAGGTCAAGGCCAGCCTGCTCTACCAAGTGAGTTCCAGGAGGGTAATGCAGGAAAGTTACTCCCAGTTAGCTTTCTGTCAGTTTCACTCAAGCTAAAGTCAGATGGGAGGAAAAACCTCGAGAAAATGCCTCCATCACACGGGCCTGTAGGTAAGCCTGTGGGGTATTTTTTCTTGACTAATGATTGATAAGTGTGGGCAGTGCCATCTTCAGTAGGTGATTCTGGGCAGTATAAGAAAGCAGGCTGAGTAAATAAGGAGCAAGCCAAAAAGCAGGATCCCTCATGGCCTCTATGTTAGTTTCTGCCTCCAGGTTCCTGCCTTGAGTTGCTGCCTGACTTCTCTTCATGATGTCTAACTGTAAGCTGAAATAAACCCTTTCCTTCCCAAGCTGCTTTTGATCAAGGTGCTTACTACATCGATGGAAACCTAGTTGTGGTGGTTTGAATGAAAAGGGCCCCCTAGCTTATGTGCCCAGTTGATGAGGTTATAGATGGTGGAGATGGTGTGTTACCGGGAATGGGCTTTTGACCGAGCCCAGCGTCTCACTCTGCCTGCTGCCTGCAAATCAGGCTGCAAAGCTTTCAGCTACTTCTCCAGAACTGCACCTACCTGCAGGCCACCATGCTCCTCAACATGATGATAATGGACTAACCCTCTGAAACAGTAAGCCAGCCCCCAATTAAATTCTTTCTTTTATAAGAGTAGCCTTGGCTCCCAGCAGTGCACGCCTTTAATCCCAGCACTCAGGAGGCAGAGGTAGGCAGATCTCTGTGAGTTCTAGACCAGGCTGGTCTACTAAGTCAGTTCTAATACAGTCAGGATTGTTAAATAGAGAAACCTTGTCTCGAAAAACCAGGGTTAAAAAAAAAGAGTTACCTTGGTAATGCTGTCTCTTCACAGCAATAGAACAGTGGCTAAGACACTAGTTAAGATGGCTACTGCTAAAGCTTTGCTGCATGGACACGATATGCCTGTCAAATTGCCTTCTAAGTAACTTTGCACATGCCCTGGGAATAGTGCTACTGTCCACTGCAGGCAGAAAGCTCCTATTTGCAGTGGGACACAGGGACTCTATATTAGTTACTTTTCTGTTGCTATGATATGATGCGGTGACCAAAGGCAACATAGAAAAAGAAGAAAGGGCTTATTTGGGGCTTGTAGTCTCAGAGGATTAGAGTCCACAATGACGGAGTAGCAGGCAGCAGGCAGTTGGAGCAACAGCTGAGAGCTCACGTCTCTAACAGCAAGAAGGAAACTGGAAGCTAATAAAAGATGCCGGCTGTCTTTTTGAAACATCAGAGCCGCACCCAGTAACATATTTCCTCCTAACCCTTCCCAAACTGCTCCACCAACTTGGAACCAAGTACTCAAACATGCGCCTATGAGGGCCATTCTCATCAAACCACCACAGGCTCATAACTGGCGGTGTCCCTAGAACAGGTAACCGGTGCATGTTCAGCTCTAAATGGGGACATATATGTCACTCCTTCAAGGCTTAGGGAATGTCACCGAAGACAGGCCACAGGAATGCGAGAGCCTGAGGATGGGGTGGAGTGTTGGTAAACACTGACTTCAGGGAGCGCCATGGTCATGGTCACAACACTCTTGAACTCACAAAAGCTGCGATCACCTGCGCAAGACCTGCGAAAGATGGGACTGGTGATATCTTATCTCAGAGGCCCCGCCCCTCCCCGCACTTCAGTAGGCAGTTAACAGGTTGCTAAGGAAGGGAAAGAGATTTTCTTCAGGGTTGTACCCATGCCCCTGTAGATAGAGTCTCCGGCATGCTCCTGTAGGCAACCTTAACAAAACTTATTATTAGGTCACAAAAATGAGGAGCTGACAGTAGAAGGGGAATGAGTTAGGAGAGGAAAGGGGGTCATCAGGAGGGGGAGGGGGTCAGACAGGGTAATGGGGTAAATATGTTATATACATGTAGAATAATGTCATACTCGGCTAGGCACTGGTGGCATATACCTTTAACCATAACACTCAGGAGGCAGAGGCAGATGAATCTCTGTGAGTTCAAGACCAGCCTGGTCTACAGAGTGAGTTTCAGGACAGGCTCCAAAGCTACTCAGAAAAACACTGTTCAAAAAATAAATAAAAAATAAATAAATACTGCACCTATTGGCTTTGTGGGAGCCTAGGCAGTTTGGATGATCACCTTACTAGACCTGGATGGAGGTGGGTGGTCCTTGGACTTCCCACAGGGCAGGGAACCCTGACTGCTCTTTGGGCTTACGAGGGAGGGGGACTTGATTGGGGGAGGGGGAGGGAAAGGGGAGGCGGAGGTGGGGAAGAGACAGAAATCTTTAATAAAAATAAATAAATAAAATAATAAAAAAAAGAAAAGAAAAATAAATAAATAAATAAATAAATAAAGCCATACTTAATGTATAAATAATATATGCTAATAAAATGTAAAACAATAACAATCTATGAATCATGTCTGCTTTCATTTCTAGTCCTTCAAAACATCCACAGCCCATCAGTGACACAGCCAGGTAAGTTATGTGTTAGTAAGTGCAGTCACCTGTGCTAGTTGGCTCACTTCTTTTTTAAGACAAAAAAGTTAACTCATATAACAACCAAATACATTGGAAGGACAAATGTGGTGGCGCACGCCTTTAATCCCAGCACTGGAGAGACAGAGGCAGGAGGTTCTGTGAGTTTGAGGTCAACCCGGTTTATATAGCAAGTTCCAGGCCAGACAGGGTTAAATGGTAAAACCCTGTCTCAATATATTTTATTTAATACTATGTTAGCTTACTTTATACCCTATACATTCACTCGTGTGGTTTAGGAGCCTTCCTTTATTATTCTTGCCCTGGACCCTGGAAATAGTAAAGATAGCAAACTGCTGAGAACAATGCAAATAAAGAGAAATATGATATCAATTCAGTAATGCACAGTGCATCCATATAAAAGAATGGGATGCAAATCTCAATGAGATACACAAATCAGGACTCGGAGGGAAACTGTAGGGCTCAAGCTTGGCTCACCAGGTACAAGACCTCAGTTATTTGAGATCTTTTTGCCTCCATTTCTACACCTGAAAAGAAGGAAATAATAGGACTCTATTGAACAGCTTCTTTGTTGTTTGAGACAGGGTCCCACATACCCTAGAACTCACCAGTGTCGTCAAGGCTGACCTGGAATTCCTGATCATCCTGCCTTCATCTCCAGAGAGCCGGGATTACAGATGTGCACACCCCCACACCAGCTCAGCCGCTGGTTGGAGGATTAAAAGAGTCAATGCATGCTGCCAGATGGCTCAGCAGGTAAAAGAATTCGCTGCCAACCTTGACAACCTGAGTTTGATCTCCGGATGACTCTCACACACAGTAGAAGGAGAAAACCAAGTCCCACAAGCTGTTTTCTGACCTCCTTACGAGTACTGTGGCACAGTCTCAAACACACACATGCACACACACACACACACACTAAATAAGAGTTTTTGTTTGGGTTTGGGGGTGGTGGTTTTTTTGGGGGGATTTTGTGGGGAGGGTTGGGTTTTTTGAGGCCAGGTTTCTCCATGTAACTTTGGCCATCCTGAAACTCAAGCTTGTCTCCAACACACAGTAATCCACCTACCTATGACTCCCAAGTGCAGAGATCAAAGGCATGCACCACCACCACCACCTGGCAGTAAGGGTAAATATAAATTAATTAATTAATCAATCAATCAATCAATCAATGCATCCAAACACAGGACTACAGTCTGTACCAAGCACTCTGAAAGTTGAGGCAGGAAGAATTTTTATTTCAAAGCCAGCCTGGGCTACAGAGCAAGATATTTTTTTCAGAAAAACAAGAACTAGGCAGTGGAATCAGCAGTGAAGAACTGGGGCTGATAGCAGACAAAAGACTATCCACTGAGGGTACAGTGACTTTGGCTTTGTAGCAAATCACACACACACACACACACACACACACACACTCACTAGACTCGGTGGCTTAAGAGCTGGGGACACGGTTCACTGAGTAGGAGACGGGAGGACCTAGCCAGCAGACCCTATCTCAAAACAAGGCAGAGAGCAAGAGGAAGCTGTCTGGCCTGCATCCTGCTCTGGTCTCTTAATGTGTGTGCCACAGGCACATATACTTGTACACTCACATATGTGTACCACAGGCACACACACAACAAAACCAAAGACAACCACAATCTGTATGGTATCTCACGACTTTGAGGGCTCAGGAGAGCGTGTGCATGTGTGTGTGTGCACGCACGTGTGTGTTCACTCAGTATTACCCACAACTCCGCGTACTCAGAAGGATCTTTGTGGAATAAATGAAGAGAATGACACACTTCATTTTCTCTGCGGTCCTTTATCTCATCAATTCCTGAGCCGCTACATCTCAACCTGTGAGTTGCGACTTTTCAGGAGTTGAAAGACCCTTTCATAGGGTTTGCCTACAACCACCAGAAAACACAGATAATGATTCACAACAGTAACAAAATTACAGTTATGAAGTAGCAATGAAATGATTTTATGGCTGAGGATCACCACAACATGAGGAACTATATGAAAGGGTCGTGGCATCAGGAAGGTTGAGAACCATGGTTGTACATGCTTCCTTTCTCCTCAGTACCAGGGCACAGAGCCTGAAGGTCACACCCAGAACAAAGCCTCCTCTGTGTTCACGTAGACACATCTTGTAGCATACCAACTTTGCCGAAAACTGGATCAGCTTAGCGTGTGGGGCAGAAAATAGAGGAGGGGATTGTCCTTGGTCAGGGCTGGGCGGGAACAGACTTGTCAGACACAAGACAGGAAGAACCCAACAGCTGGAGAGTCAACATCCAGATGTTCACAGAGGGAAGACAGGGTCTCGTGTGTCTCAGGCTGGCCTTGAATTCATTTCTGTCGTGTCATCTTGCCTCTGTCCCACAAGTGCCAGAACTACAGGGCTACACCACCTGCCTGTTTGCTGAGACAAGGTTTCAATATACAGCGCTGGTTGGCCTGGAACTCTCTACCTCAACCAGAAGAGCCTCGAACTTTTGATCATCCTGCTTCCTCCTCACCATTCCAGGATTACAGGCACGTGTCACCCCAACTAGCTCTAAAGCTGAGGAAGTGACCTCTGAGGTTGACTCTAAGCCACTGTTAGAAACGTGAACCTACAATAGCCGTGTTTGAACCACTGTTTCCCAACCAACTCCTGGGTAATCAAATCAGCCGCGCAGGTCACAAAGGGCATTTTTAAGGAAAAAAAAAATACAATGGAGAGAAATAACTCAACACCACCAGCCACCAAGGAAATGGAACTTAAAACCTTGGTGTGACAGCTCTCTTTGACAACATTTAAATATTTAGATGCTTTAGGACGACTAAAATCAAAAGTGGGACAATATGTAGATGAGGACGGAGCGCTTAAGCACTGCCAGGAAATGCAAAGTAGTGCAGCAACTCTGGAAAACTGTTTGGCAGTCTCTTATACAAGTAGAAATACTTACCATATGATCCAGCATTCATCTCAAGAAAGAAAACCTCTCCACACATACGTATGTATCAACTACGCAGAGGTTCCTCCCGGCTTAGTTTGAAAGCCCAATCTGGAAATGCCCTAGAGGAGGTGGGATGTCCACACCATGGGAAAGGAACACTATTCGGGATAAAAATGAGGGAAACGCTGGGACTGAGTTCACATCTATAATCCCAGCCTGCAGGACGCTGAGGCAGGAAGAGCTCAAAGTGAGGCTAGCCTGGACTAGCCAAGAGCCCATCTCAAAAAGTCAATCAAAATGAGTCGTTGATGTATTCAACAATGTGGATGATGTTGACACTTGTGATGGCTATAGTGTCAATTGTCAACGTGACGGGATCAGGAATTACCTAGGAGGGACCGGAGGGGGCAACAGTTAAGAGTCCATGCTGCTCTTGCAAAGGATGGTGGGTAGAGTTCAAGCGTCTGTGTAAGGCAGCTTTACAACTGCCTGGAACACCAGCTCAGGAGGAGCCCACACCTCTGGCATCCCCAGACATCAGCACATACTCACCCACAGATACATACGTGTGTGCACACATACACAATTAAAATATTATAGTCTTTAGAAGCTTTTTAAAATATGAAGAGACAAGCCTTCAGGAGCACCTATGGTCTGCCTGCAGGGGATTTTATTGAGCAGGTCAATTGATGAAGATCCACCTTCTCTGTGGGCCTGGTCATTTCCTGGGTTAAGGAGTCTCAGACTGCCCAAAATAGGGAAAGTGAACTGAGCACCCTCTGCTTCCTGATGGTGGGGGTGATGTGACCAGCTGCTTCAAGACCTTCAGCCTTAACTTCCCAGCCGAGATGGATCGTGTCCCTGAACTGTAAGCTGAAAGAAGCCATGCTCCCTTAATTTGCTTGTGTCTGAGTATTTTATCCAGCAATGGAACAAGAAACAGACACAATGGAGCAGCAGAAGCCAGTCTCGAAGGAACCCATACTCTTGTCCTCTTGTATGTAATAGTCTCAAAATGACAATATCTCAAGAGCTGGAGAACAACTTCATGGCTCCTGGGGTTACAGTGGGGTGCTTTAAGCTTAAAGAGGTAGCATGAAAGCCCCTAGAGGTGACAGGATAAGTCTGTGCCTGGCCAGCGGTGGTGGTGATCGGGTCATTCTTCACAGGGTAATGCCGGTGTGCTACAGAGAACTGCACACGCAGGGACAGACGTGAGTGCATGGGACGCTGGCGAGAGCTGGGAAAGTCTGCCGTGGACTGCACCGATGGGTTTGATACTGCATGACAGTTTTGTAATTAGGGAAAACTGAAAAAAGATAGGAGAGACCTCGGCAGATTTTTTTCTACAGTTTCCCATAAGTCTACAGTTACACCGAAACAAAAGACTTAAAACTGAAAAAGGAATAAGGCAGCCAGGGGAGTATTTTTCTGGTGGCAACTTAATTTCAGTTTGTGCTCACGTGAGCTTGGTATCACCCTGGGAAACGTCCTCAGTGTTCTTGGGGATGCGATTATAAAAAAAAAAAAAAGGTTGAAAATTCCTATCTGATAGCAAGTCTGGATGGCTCCAAGGCTATAGGGGCTGGGGACATGTGAAGGCTGTGGCCTGGCTCGTAAAAACTGTTGTCACTCAGCTTACTCACAGACTGGCCAAAGCTAAAGCTATGGCATGTGTATAATATCTTCCCATCCATTAATGAGCATGCTCGGGTCTGGAGAACGGCTCAGCAGTTAAGAGCATACACCGCTCTTGCAGAGGACCCGAGTTCAAATCCGAGCACCCAGATGGTGGTTCACAACAGTCTCTAACTACAGCTCCTTCTGGTCTCTGAGGGCACCAGGCCCACCAGTGGTACAGACAGACAGGCAGACAAAGCACCCATACGAGAGTGTCAGTCTAGAATGGCAGGCTCCTTTACCAGAAGCAGAGGGCAGTCTTTAAACTCTAGCAAGGCTCCTTCCCCTGTCTCCTCTTTGGCTGTTCTCACACATCTAAGTAAGTGCTGTGTTTGATTCTGCTTCTTACGTTTGCCTTTTTATAAACCGACTGTGCACGTGTTCATCTATTTTTTTTTTTTTGAGACAAGGTTTAGAGACAGTGTGTAGCCCTGGCTGTCCTGGAATTCACTCTGTAGCCTAGGCTGGCCTTAAACTCACAGAAATCTGCCTGCCTCTGCCTCCCAAGCGCTGGCACTAAAGGTGTGCACCACCACCAGCCAGCTCATCTCAGGGTTTTTCATAAGGCTGATTTCAAAGCTCACCAGGACCGTGGCTTTGTCAGAGCTGCATGGCATTAGTCAAGCACAGCTGTTGGTAATTCTCTAACCCAAACTTGTGGGTTGAGTTGCGTTAGTCAGCTAGACTAGCAGAGTTTGGCTGAGGGGACTAACTAGGCTAGCAGACTGGAGCAGACGGCAGTGTTTTCTGTTCTTCTGCATTTGGATCTCAGCTGGCTGGAGGCACTCCCAAAAATCAACTATTAGATTTTCCTTCTTACAACATTCTCTTTAACTGTCTTTTCTTCCCCATAACTTTTCCGCTTTTTTATTTTGTTTGTAAGTCATGTCTCTGTGCCTAAGCCTGTACACCTGTGTGCAGTTGCGCTTGGACCCCAGAAGGCAGCAAATGCCTGAAGCTGGAGGTACAGGAGGCTGCGAGCTGCTCAGTGCAGATGTGGGCACTGAACTCAGGTCTTCTGGAAGAGCAGTAAGCTGTCATTTTCCCGTTTCAGTTTTGTTTTGTTTTGTTTTGTTTTGTTTTCAGCACCTCACACATGCTGGGCAAGCACTGTAGCCCTGAGCCGTATCCCCAACCCTCTATGTTTTCTTTATTATGATAAAACATACATAGTACAAATTTTATCATTTCAACTATTTCAAGTGTATATGGCATTGAGTGTATACTGATGGGCAATGATCACAATTTTCCACCTCTGTAATTTTTCTCTGTCTCTAATTCTGTACCGTGAAATAAGAAGTCCGCTGTATTAATTACTTTTCTCCTTGCTCTGGCAAAATGCCTCACAAAGAAAGAAACAACTTACGGTTGTTAGGACTTAGTTGGCTCCTATCTGCGGGTACAGCCCGTCATGGCGGAAAAGGTATGGCTGCAGGAACACGACATGGCTCGTCACATTGTGTCCGTGGTCCAGAAACAGCCAGAGGAACGCTAGTGCTCAGCTGGCTTTCCGCTCTTACTCAGCCCAGGCCCCATCCCACAGCATGGTGCCCTCCACATTCAGAGAGAGCCTTTCCTCTCCAGCTAACGCTGTCTGGAAACAACCTCATAGTGGACATGCCCAGTGTCCTAGGTGATTCTGAGTGTAGCCAAGTTAACAGGGAAGGATAACCATCGCACAACCTGGGCCGGGTGCATAGCTCGGTGGCCAAGTGCTTGTGTGAGCACAATGTCTAGGTGAGCTCCACAGCATAAACAACGCACACTCTTTATTCTCTCGTCCCCCAGCCGTTGGTCCACTTTCTGTCTCTGCATATTTCCCCCTCCTTCTGAGAGTAGAATAACTTATCTGTTTATTGGAGACTAATTTAACCTAAAACTTTGTAACATAAAACACCGATTTGGTTTGTTTTCTGTTTGGGGGAGCATCTTAGCTAGATGGTTCTGGCCTAGGCTCCTGCAGCCGCACAGGATTTGCCATAGGGTTTTCAGTCATCCGAGGCCTCACCTGGGGCCAGAAGCCACACTACCTAGTCTACATCCTCGCCAGGTACCTGACAAACACTTCCACTCTTCGTCACACAGACCTCAGCACTGCCTTTCTTCATGATGGGGGAGTGGGGGAAACATATCCGATACCACGTGGGAATATTTGGTGTCATCTAAAGAATTACAGCACTGACGTGAGGGGGTGCGCGAATTCCCGGTGGTGGCCGCACGCTCCACACCTCTGCAGCTCTCGTGCCCCTTACGATGGCAGGCATCCTGTTCGAGGATATTTTTGACGTGAAAGACATTGACCCAGAAGGCAAGAATTTGACCGAGTGTCTCGGCTGCACTGTGAGAGTGAGTCTTTCAAGATGGACCTCATCTTAGATGTAAACATCCAGATTTACCCCGTGGGACTTGGGTGACAAGTTCCGGTTGGTCATAGCTAGTACTTTGTATGAAGACGGTACTTTGGATGATGGCGAGTACAACCCCACGGATGACAGGCCTTCCAGGGCTGACCAGTTTGAGTATGTAATGTATGGGAAAGTGTACAGGATTGAGGGGGACGAGACCTCAACAGAAGCAGCGACACGTCTCTCTGCGTATGTGTCCTATGGGGGCCTGCTCATGAGACTTCAGGGTGATGCCAACAACCTACGTGGATTTGAGGTGGATTCCAGAGTGTATCTGCTGATGAAGAAGCTGGCGTTCTGAACCTCGTGGGAAACCAGCCTTGCTGCTTCGTCACTCAAGCTGTGGACGTTGTTCAACCCTGAGTAGAAGCTGGCCGTGTTTGCCTTCCAAAGGGACTGGGCTCTGTCCGCTGTGGGTGCGTCTTCAGTCTGTCTGGATTCGGTGGAAAACTCACTTGTCTGTGAAAGGCCAAGGGGGAGAGCTTAGCTTGAATCTCAAGTTGTGTCTGTGTGTTTGTTTTTTTTTTATTAAAGTTTACTTTTTCAAAAAAAAAAAAGAGTTACAGCACTCCTGACCCTGATGATGTGGGCACAGGGGAGCTGCTGAGAGGGGCGGGCCCAGTGGCCCAGACTGACCAATTCAGCTACCACCCAGACCCACAGCCGGGCCTTCAGTTGGCCCTCCCTAGTATCCACCCCATCTAGGACCTGCAGGAGCTTGTGAAGGGACCGGTCCTGTGGGACAATAACCACAGGAGCTCCATGACTTGGGGCGGCTGTGGGACATCCGAGAGGAGTTTCGATGAGGATCCATGATGATGGTAGACCAGAAACCAGAGGCCTTGAACCAGACCAGTGCCTCAATGCAATGAACGCTCTCCAGTAAAGCTGACTGGACAAAAGGGTATGCTGTGTGACACACCGCAGCTCCCAACGTCACCAGGACAAATGGAGAGGGGTCAGAGACGTGGAAGAGATGAAGGAGCAAAGAGGTTTTTTCGTTTTGGTTTTGGTTTTGTTCTATGGGAGTTTTTGTTTTTCTCTTTGTGTTTGTTTGTTTGTTTTGGTTGGTTTGATTTTCTTTTTTTAATTTTCGTTTGTAGAAATTGCTTCAGGAAAGAAGAGAGGATATAGAGGGACTGAGAGGTAAATGGAATTGGGGTGCATGATGTGAAATTCCCAAAGATTCAATAAATAAATTATGTTTACAAAAATGCAGCTCTCTTCTTATAATGCCACTATTGCTGGTGCTCAGGGTCTGGGTCAGGGGCTTCCACGTTTCCTGTCCCCTTACTCAAAGAATTGAAACAAAAGCCCACATTGATTGTGAAGTATCAAGGAAGCTTTATTTGAAGCAAATCTATCTATAGTGCAGGCCAGAATACACCATAAAAGAGCAGCAGGCCTTCCATGAGCAAGAAAGTGCTCAAGGGCCCAAGTGTTACTTAGGCTTCTTGGTAGGATCCAAGAGGAGAAACTTGGTTCTCTGTTCTGATTGATAGATTATGGCATGTAATTATTTTAAAACTGTGTATGTCCCTCCTCAGAATGTACCTGGTTTATTTATATACACACCCGATCTGCACAGGCACAAAGTTCTTTCTAGGGGATCTCCTTGAGATACTAAAAGGCAGGTCCTTGACGAGTGTGGTATGGTGGGTATTCACCTGAAAACCCAGCACTGGGTGAGCAGAGGCATTTATGCCTGCCCGGACCGCAAAGAAAGTTCAAAGCCAGTTTGGGCTACATAGCAAGACCCTGTTTCAATAAACAAAAATCATTTAACATACATTCATGTTTGGCCAGGAAGATGGCTCAATTCATAAAGGCACCTGGCATCGAGCCTAAGATCGATTTCAGAGGCCCACGCGGGAAACAGAGAGAACCTGTTCCCACTGGCACACAGGTTATCCTCTGTGAATATCTTCTGTGACCTCCACAGGCCTGCACACTCATACTCAAACACACACGCGCACGTGCGCCCAGACAAACACACACACACACACACGCACACACACGCACACACGATGTGATAGTTAAAACACACCAAGGGGCTGCGGAGACAGCTCAGTGGTTGTGTGTACCGCACTCACAGAGGTCCAAGTTTGGCTCCCAGCACCCACTGATATCAAGCAGCTTTCTAAACACTTGTTCTAGACACCAGAGATCCAACTCTCTTCCAACTCTGGGGAACCTGCACAAAAGGGGTGCACATAAACTCGCATAGGGACACATAAATAACTCTAGAAAAACAGCTGAGGGCAGGAGTGTGTGCAGGTGTTCAGCCCTGCCCTTCTCCAGAGCAGTATCACTGTCAGGGAACAGCAGCAGGGAACCGTGCAGGGCAGGTCTTCACACCTTAATTAAAGTTATCAGAATCATTTTCCATAAGCATGCCCAAAGGCCCAACTCGAGGTGATCCTAGATTCTGTCAAATAACAACACTAACCATCAGACATCGGTTCCATCCTGATTTGTTTCCCAGTGTTTCTTTTGTCTGATGTCACACAGGCGGCAAAACTAATCCCACAAAGGCAACTTTCACGAATGTATGATGTTTTGACTCCTTGTGAGAACACTCTCGCACACTGTACTGTGAGCGTGCTATCCAGAAGTGTGAGTCCAACAGCCCCTCACTTTCTAGTGAATGCCTCAAGTCAGAGTGCTCATCAACACTCCCATGTTAACTCATTCCTCCGACTGGGAAACCTGAGCATTTGTTCAAAGGAATGCTGACTGAGCAGCGAGCATGGCAGACAATGCATTCAGCGCTGGGGAAAAAGCAACAAAGAAGAAAAATGAGGCCTCTCATTTCCTGCTGTGGGATTTTGAAAAAAATGAAAATATAGCATGTTTGGTTATGCTCTGGCTAGAGGAAGAGTCTATGAAGACAAAATGAAACACAATAAAGGGTATTGGGTATAAATAAAATAAGTACACAATAAATGGCAAGAGTATTATTACTATATAAGGGTAGCCAGGGTTCTCTGAGGAGTGGGACGCGTGAGCAGTTTTCTAAAGTGAGAAGCCCTGAAGCAGGAGTGAACGGTTTCCTCATAGTCAGAAGCAATCTAGTGGCTGGGGATGTAGGCTTGTGTGCTTGCCTAGCATGAAGGCAGCCCTGGGTTCAATTACTAGCACTACCTAAGCCAGGCATGCTGCCATGTATCTGCAACCCAGTTCTTTGGAGGCAGAGGAAAAAGGATCAGAAGTTCAAAGTCTTTCTTAGCTACAGAGCAAACTTGATATCAACCTGGGCTACATGAGATCCTGTCTTTAAATAAAAACAAAAAAACACAATCTGGACTCTATCCACAAAGCCATGAATCATAACCACCACATCCATCACTGAAGCCTTGTCTTGATAGGGTTGATTCCTAGGCCAAACGGTTCAACAGCTGTCCCTCAGTTCAGTAGCTTGTATAAAATTACCATTCTGTCCATACCTTCATTCCAGTCTGGTAAAAATGTCACACTTCGGATTTGAGCTGTGGCTCAGTTGGTAAGAGTGCCTGCCTACCATGCACAAAGCCTTGGGTTCAATCCCCAATACCAAACAAAGAGGTCTAGTGTCTCGTGCTGGAACCCCAGCACGACAAAGAAGACCAGAAGTTTCAGGTCATCCTCAGCTACAGAGCAAGTTCCAGGCCAGCCTGAGACTGTAAAGACTCTGTTTCAAAAGAAATAAAAGTTAAAAAAAAAAAATGCCAAGGACAAGTGGTAAAGGGCCCCTCCCACCTCCCTGCCCCCACTTGCTGGTCATCCCAAGGCCCTCTGAGGTCCCCACTTATTCATTCTCCAGTTCCCCAGCATCCTTGTCAACAAAGAAGGTGGAGATGTGATTGTCTGAGTTAGGCGGTGCGCTCTAAGCCATCTGTGAGCAGTAGCCAGTCTGTTCCAAGCAGCAGGCAGAAATGGCATCCCTTTGAACGACAGCCCCAGCCGTAAGTGAGCACAAAGCAGGAGCCCCATTAATCAAATCATTCCTCCTCTACTCTGACTGTGTCTTGCCATCGCCCTCCACACTCAGAACACGGCCACGAACTCCATACACACCCAGCAAATATTCATTTCAATGTGTGCCTGTGAACGCAATGGAAGACACAAGGCAAAACTCTCCAAATGGGATCTGGGGACCCTGACACCCCTAGGTTCTGACTTTTTTCTCCCTTGTGGAGGTCCAGTTATTTGTTGCTCTGTAACAAAACATTTAGAAACGTAATAACTTCAGGCAGCTGCGACATCTGTCTTGCTCCCGGAGTTCAGTCTGACCAAGGACAGCTTGTCCCCACTCCACTCTGGAATGCAGACGCGCAGCCTTTTCTCCCAGATGCTGGATTCCCTCAGAGCCTGGAAGCACCACCCTTGCAGACAGCGGCTGAAATCCCAGCAGTCCTTTAGGGCCTGGCCTCTCAAGTCATAAAGGTTCATTTCTGCCACATTTACTAGAAGAAAGTCACTAAGGCCAATCTGTAGATAAGAAATGGTAGGAGCAGGGTTGAACGACATGCAGGAGTTTTAAAGTCTATTAGGTTGAATGAGGCCACTAGGTTCGATCATTACTTTCGTTCATTGATTTTTGTTTTATTTTTGAGGCAGGGTCTCAGGTAGCCCACCCTGGCTTCCAGTTCACTCTGTAGCTAAGGCTGGCCTTGAACTTCTGATCTTCCTACCTCTACCTTCCAAGAACTAAGACTGTAGGCTTTTCATTCCATTTATGTGATGTTGAGGATGAAGCCCAGGGCCTCAAGTACGTTAGACAAGCAGGCGATCAATACAGTTCCGTCCCCAGCCTGGCCATAGTTGTCAGCATGAATGCTAAAGAGGGTGTTCCATTCTGCAGAGGAGTCGCTGAGCTGAACTTAGAATGGGGAGTGTCTGCAGGTCGACTTAATGATCTTTCGTTTGGGAATCCTGCATTCTTACTCCCCCTACCCCGTCTTCTACCCTCCCCCCCCCAACCGCCATCTGCATTTCGGCTCTCTGCCTATGCCTAGAAGACTCAGATTCCTTTCCTAAATAAAGAGAAGCTAGGACTGGAGTTCACCTTGGGCCCCAAATGTACAACTGAACATTTATTCACTCACTTCAAGGGGAAGCCAAAAAGATCAAACCTAACTTCCAATTCGCACTTCCAGTTCGCATCCTGTTGGAATTAGGCACCAGTAAAACTCTCCAGAGAGACCCTGTCTCTGGATTTCTACGTAGCTTCATGCTCGAGTTTAGCAGATCCTTCAGCAAGTGAAGATTGGTAATCCGCCCAGGCCAGGGAACAATTAGACTAGATTTCCTGGAGTTAGGGTGAGACCATGTGACTAAGTCTGAGCCAAGGAAAGGAAGACAGAAGGAAAGGAAGCTACTTCTGATCCTTTATCCTCTTCCCAGAGTGACAGGAGAAGGGAGAGTCACTATGTGGCAGAGAACACAATGTCAGGCATGTTAGCACGGGCTTTTACAGGCTAATCTCTGTGAGTTCAAAGCCAGTCTGGTTTACATGAGTTCCAGGTCAGCCAGTGCTACATAGTGAGACCTTATCTAAAAGAAATAGTAATTGAAAAGAAAGGAAGGAATTAGCACAGGATGCTATTGCATAAATAAAATATAAACTTTCTTTAAAAGATTTATTTTTATTTCATGTGCACGAGTGTTTGCCTGCGTGTACATGTCTGTACCACATGCATCCCTGGCACCCAAAGAGACCAGAAGAGGATGTGGATCCCCTAAAACTGGAGCTACAGAAGTCTGTGAGCCACCATGTGGGTGAGCCAATGCTCCAGGCCCCCAAAATAACTTTTATTACCTCAAGTCACCTAGCAAAGACATTTAGGTGGTTATCTTGTCTATCTGGACCCTAAAATTTGTCATTCAGGAAACGGTCCTCCTCTTCCTCCCCTATCAGGAATATGCTCCACTATTCGACACTGGAAAGCGGAATGGATGGTGAGTTTCACCCCTGATTGAATATAATAGAACTTATTATCTAATGGGGTTGCACAAGCTGAAGAGGTAACTTTTTCAGGAATGCATTACCCAAAATGGCTTAACAAGAAAAGCAAAGGTTTGCAGGCACACTGACTTTTTTTTCCTTTTCTTTTTAAAATCACATTCAAGGTTAACTGAAGGAGGAAAACCACACCCTCTGATACAGTGTTCCTAAGACGCCACTGAAAGAAGAAACAGTGGAGCCTCCCCGGGACTCCTAGCTCCCACCTCCGCCCTTAGACAATGCCAGAAAAAGCGTGTTTTAAGAAGCAACAGTCACAGGAAAAAAGAGAGAAAGGGACTCTAGAGAGGCAAACACAGGAGACTTGTGGTGACACGGGTTGGGTGTTGGGTGTCTCCCGCGAGCAGGGCTGCAGCAGAGCGCGCGTGCTCGCCCGCACACCCATAACCCCACAATCCACATGGACACGCAAAACAAAACCCAAGTCTTTTCCCGCTGCCCCCCACGCCCTTCCCACGAGGTGAGCAGCAGGATCCTGGGTACTGGGAGAAGGAGATGTAGCAGCGAAAGAGACCACGGGGAACAGGCGTCAGCCACCCCCCACACGGAAGCGCAACGGGCTTAGGGCGCGGGCTGAGGAGGGCGGAGCCCATGCAGCCTTCGAGATGCTGAGCCCCCAACCCGACGCGCGCTGGCCACGCCCCTCACGGGCTGGCCACGCCCCCGCTGCGGCGGGCGAGAGGCGGGGCGGGGCGCGGTGTATATAAGGCGAGGGGCGGGCGCCGCTCTTTTGTCTCTTGCTGCAGCAAGGCGAGTGGGAGCACCAGGAGCGCGAGCTCGGAACGAGACTCCACGGTGAGGCACTGAGCTGGGCTTGGGGCCTACCCTGGGTGGGGTCGGGGCAGCTTGTGGCTGGCGGGCGCGTCCTCCCTGGGTTGCAACAGGCGAAGCGGCAGTTTGGAACATCCCGAGGCTGGCAGGCCACGCCCTGGGACTTCGAGGGAGGGTGTGGTGGACGAGCCCCGGATCCTCGGCCTCCGGGCTCCGGGAACGCCCCGGGCTGGGAATGCCACGTCGAGAGGCGTTCGCCGAGAGCGCGGGACCCAGGGAGCTCTGGTCACCCCCAAGCCTCAGGCCACCCACTATCTCCTTGGTTCGCCCATCAGGGTTTTAAGAAAATGGCAGACAAGCCGGACATGGGGGAAATCGCCAGCTTCGATAAGGCCAAGCTGAAGAAGACCGAGACGCAGGAGAAGAACACCCTGCCGACCAAAGAGAGTGAGTGCTCGCCCGCCTCCGGGTTCCCACCCCAGCGCTCCACCCTTCCCTGCTGTGCCAGCCCGGCACCCCCACCCCCATCCGGCCACTATTCTCCCACCCCGAATCTGAGCGGCCACAGCCACCCTCCCAGTTACACAAAGCACTTTGTCCCTTCCAAATTCCCTCCTTGTCCCCCGGCCTCGTGGGTGCCTCGCCCACACCGGGTTTTTGGGTGGGGGCTGTAAAGTGGCTCCATTCTCCAATGCCCACATCTCGCCCTTTGCAGCCATTGAACAGGAAAAGAGGAGTGAAATTTCCTAAAAGCCCAGACTGGAGGATTCCCCCATCCCACCCTACCCCGTCATCTCCGAGACCCCCTCGTGATGTGGAAGAAGAGCCACCTGCAAGATGGACGCGAGCCACAAGCTGCACTGTGAACCCGGGCACTCCGCGCCGATGCCACCGGCCGGCGGGTCTCTGAAGGGGGACCCCCCACTAATCGGACTGCCAAATTTCACCGGTTTGCCCTGGGATATTATAGAAAATTATTTGTATGATTGATGAAAATAAAACACCTCGTGGCATGGCTGGCGTGGTCTGAATCTTTTAGCAGAGTATGCGTGGGCAGAGCGGGAGTGAGTTGTGCCGCAGAGAAGGGGGGGGCGCGTCGTTTTTATTTTGGTTTTCCGTGCTTCGCCTTAAGGTTTCCTGGGTTCTCAGTTGCTGGCTCTTAATACAACCCACGTAAAATTTAACCCCACTTCTGAGAAATGCTGCCCAAAAGATTAGGATGTACAGCTGATCAGCTCGTCTACCCTGTAACCTCACGCATACCAGAAGCAGTGATTTAAAGGCTGAGAGGGAGGGAGCAAAGGATCATTCTGGAATGTTGGAAATTGGGCGAGGTCTGGGTCCGTCCCTCACAAACACACAAGGTTTTTCTCTAGACGTTACTGAATGAAACAGAAACAAAGGCGGGACCTGGTGAGACAACCGTGTGTTTGATCAGAACTTGACGAACCGACAACTACAGCCATAGGGAACAGCCTAGGTTTGGGGGAGGGGGTTTGGGTTTTTTGGTTTTTTGTTTTGTCTCGGGACCTTCCGCGAAAACGTTAGCCTTTGGGGGTGGGGAGGGGTGGCTGAGCGGCCTCCAGACCTGAGATCTGCAGGAAGGGTGGAAGTGAGAAGAGGGAGCGTGGTTGCAGTGGGTCGGCAGAACTGAAGAAGGTCACACCCTCTTCGTGACCCGTGGGGAAGGGGCGGGACCAGGCCAGAGGGGCCTAGTGGAGGAGGAGCCCGGCAGTACTGGTCATGAAAGGAGCTTATGATTACTGGGGTGGCCTTTTCCTGGAGGAGTGGGGGGAGGGAGACAATTGAACAGGGTTTGCCCCACATTTTTGTTTTACCCCCAAGGGACTCGATAAATGCGTGAGGGCAGTTAGTTCAAAAGAGGTGTATCCTCCAGCAACAGGAAATGTAAAAGCTAGTAATGAGACCAGCAGGCAGGGCAGAGCAGAGGCGGGCAGGTGGGGGAGGCTCAGCCTAGCGGACATAAAGGAGCAACACGACAAACCTACCCTCGGTTCCTTCCCTGGTACCTGGAGGCCTAAATCACCTTTGAATGGGGAAGGATTCTTTTTCACTGATGTTAGTGACTCCCCCAAGTGCAGCTTTTGCAGTGACCCCTCACAGGGTGGGACTGATGAGTAGCCCCCATGTTTGAGTAAGAAATCTGTAGCCGGTGCTCTTGTAAGTGGGCCTAATCTTTTTAGCTCAGAAGAAAGAAAACAGAAAGAGAACCTACTGAAAATTCTTATTGGCCTTACCCACCCCATCTTGGTCGTGCTAAAGCCGACAGCTACCATGTTTCCCTGCTCCTTCACTGGCCTGTTGAGTCTTGTTCCTTGATTGGCAGGGCCTGAACATGACGCACCTGTGATCATTCCTATGGTTTAGGGAAGCCAAACATACTCACTTCCCCCCCCCCCCGCCCCCCAATCCAGGGAAGGAAGGAAGTACTGTTAATTTACAATTGAGGCTAATGACGGAAGGCTGCAGAGGCCAGCTTCGTTAGTCAGCTTTGTCGCTAGAACAAAAACACCTGTGAGATAGAAGTGGAAAAGATTTTTTTTTGTCTCAGGAGTTCCAGTCTGTCTTCCACCGGCCCTGCTTTGGATCTGTATCAGAGTGGGGGTGCAGAGCAAAGCAAAACCGCTCACCACAGGAAGACACAGCCAGGAAGCCAAGGAGAAAGAGGAAGGAGTGGGGGTCCCACAATACACCTCCCACTTGGCCCCGGCTCTTCAAAGGTTCCACCACCTCTCGACAGTGCCACCCTGAGGATCAAACCTCCAACCTGGGGCACCTTGCAAACATCTCAAAATCCAAATGATAGGAAGAACCACGTATAGGTTAGGAGATTTCTGGAGCTAGGTGTAGTGGTGTAGACCTATACCTCAGCACTTGCGAAGTAGGGTTAGGAGGACTTGGAGTTCAAGGTCATCCTCAGCTACCCAGTGAATTCAAGATCTGCATGGGCTACTTGAGACCCTGTCTCAAAAAATAAAAGATAAATAAATAAATAATAAAAATAAAGATACTGGGATGTTTGTTCTTACAACATCTAGAGGCCACATACAAGTACCTATCACTGTACTGAGTCTGCACAGTTTTGTTTTGATTTTAAGCACAAGTAACTGCAAAATGTTCAATGAAAAGAAAAGCTAGAGACATAACGCGTCCCCTTGAGGAAAGAAGCGAAGCCTTGGTGAAAGAGGAAGCATTTGCATGAAGACGAGAAGTGAGAATGAGGGTGAGGGTTGCTCGGTAGCAGGCTCCTCCTCCCGTGGACACCAGAACATGTGCAGTGCAGTGAAAGAGCAGTGGCTGAATGAAAACAGAAGCAACCTCAAAATGAACCCAGGAAGGAAGGAAGGTGGGCGTGTTGCATCCTGTAGTCATCGGGAGGCCACTGTAGATCTGGGGGTCAAACGAAGTGATCTGAGAGGCCTGTGAGTGTGTAGGAAGATACAGGTACTTGTCCCAGTAGCACCACCTCCACCTCCACCACCACCTCCGCCAAACCAAGCCCTTCATCACTAGCGCACCACAGCTACTATAATCAGCACTAACACCATGCCAGCTCCTCATCACTCCCACGCTATCCACAACATCTAGTCTATCATCACCAGCACCATCTTACCGTTACCTTCATCATCATCATTACCAGCACCACCAGCAGCAGCACCTTCACTACCACCACCCTTACTACTACAATCACCATCATCACATCAATACTACGATGCTCTATGCCTGCAGCCAGAAGAGGGTGTTGGATTCCCTTGAACTAGAGTTATAGATGATTGTGAGCCACCGTGTAGGTGCTGGGAATCAAACTCAAGTCTTCTGGAAGAACACCCAGTGTTCTTAACCACCAAGCCATCTCAACAGTTCTTTGCTTGTTTTTTTTTAATATTTATTTATTTATTATGTACACAATATTCTGTCTGTGTGTATGCCTGCAGGCCAGAAGAGGGCACCAGACCTCATTACAGATGGTTGTGAGCCACCATGTGGTTGCCCGGAATTGAAATCAGGACCTTTGGAAGAGCAGGCAATGCTCTTAACCTCTGAGCCATCTCTCCAGCCCCCTTTGCTTGTTTTTAAACTTCTTTTTGGGTGTGCGTGTGTGTACAAGAGTGTGTGCTAGACTTGCACATGTAGCGACCAAAGTTCAACATGGGGCCTCTTCGTCTACTGCATGCTCTCTACCTTATGTTTTTATTGTTGTTTATGTGTGTGTGTGTGTGTGTGTGTTTCTGTGTGTGCTGGGTAAATGTGTGTCAACGTGCAAGTGTGCACACACAGCACTCGTGTGAAAGTCAGAGAACAGCCTTCAGCGTTCAGTCTTCACCTTCTCACCCTGCCTGATGCGGCCTCTCTTTGCTGCAGCGTAAGCCAGGCTCACTGGCCCAGCTCCTAGAGCCTCTCCCGTCCCTGCCTCCTGCCTCCTTGTATGGACACACAGGAATTACAGATGCTCGTGCTATTGCATCCAGCCAGTTTACACGGGTTCTGGAGATTCTAACTCAAGTCATCAGGTTGTGAAGAAAGCTCGTTACCCACTAATCCATCTCCCCAGCCCATCTCCATCTTATTTTTTGAGGCAGGATCTCTCAGTAACCCTGGAACTCACTGTCTGAGCTAGACTTGCTGGCCCACAGGATCTGCCTGTCACGTGCAGCATCTTACACGGCTGCTGAGAATCTGAACTCAAGTGTTCATACTTGTGCAGCAAGCACTTTACACGCTGAGCCATCATCTTCCCAGCCTTTTTGAAAAACAATTATTATGTATTTATTTTACATGTGTGAGTGTTTTGCCTGCATGGATGTATAAATGCCATGTATATGCCTGCTATCCTTGGAAGCAAAAAGAAGGTTTCAGATCATCCCTTGTAACTGGAGTTGCAGATGAGTGGTCTGTACCGGTGGGTCCACCTCTGGACACTGTGGATGGTCCTGAGTTGTATAAGAAAGCCGGCAGAACAAGCCATGAGGAACGAATCAGTGAGCAGCACTCCTCCATGGCTCATGGAGGTTCTCACCTTAAGTTACTGCCTCGACTTCCCTCAGTGATGGAATGTGAACCGGGACTTTTAAGATGAAATCAACCCTTTCCTCCCCACCTTGCCTTTGGTCATGGTGTTTTATCACAGCAATAGAAATCAAAGACAGCCCCCAAATCTCAATGACTTACAACAACAAAAATACATACTTTGTCCATATTTCTGTCAGCCGCTACTCAGTCGCCCATCGGCACTCCTCCTTCATTCTGAGAGGCAGGCTGAACAAGCAGGCCCTGTCTGGGGCACAGCATGGGTACGGCCAATGGAGAAGGTTACAGAGTCACTCAGTGGTGCTTCCCTCTTCTCAGACTTCACTTCCATCCACGCACACTAAGCAAAGCACACCGTGAAGCAAGGCTCTGTTGGTCACAAACTATCCAGGCTATGGTGTCTAATTCTGTCCTAGGGAGAACAGGAAAGAATTTGCACCCTGGGGTAGTTTGAATGTGAGATGCACCTAATAGGCTTGTGTGTTTGGACCCTTGATCCCCAGCTGAGGGCTCTGTTTGGGAAGGTTATGGAGCCTTTAGGAGTGGAGACTCGCTAGAGGAAGTCTGTCACTGATGGGCAGGCACTGAGGTTTTAGAGTCTGGACCCATTTCCTGTTCTCTCAGCTTGCTGACTGCCAGGCCAGCCTCGGGCTTCTGCCATGCTTTCCCTACCACGATAGACTCTACCCTTCTAGAAATACAAACCAAAATAAACCCTTTCTTTCCTAACTTCCTTTGTGTCGGGGTATTTTATCATGGCAACAGAAGAATAACTAATACAGATGTCTAATATAACTTATTGCATGTACCACAATGCATATACATAGAATTTTTTTTATAAAGTATCTTTCTTAAATCAGACACATTAGCTTACATCTAATTACCCAACACTGCAGAGGTGGAGGCAGGAGGATGAGGAGTTTAAGGTCATCCTTGTTTACATCATGAGTTGGAGACTGTCTGGGGTAAATGAGACGTAGTCTCAAAAAAATAGTTCTTAAAGATTATCTTTTTTAGCCAGACATGATGGCCCATGAATTTAATCCCAGCACGCAGGAGGCAGAGGTAGGTGGATCTGTGTGAGTTCGAGGACAGCCTGGTCTACAAAGTGAGCTCAAGGACAGCTAGGGCTACACAGAGAAACTGTCTCTAAAAACAAAAAGCAAAAACAAAAACAAAACAAAAAGACAATATTTCACCTTTATATTCCAATGGGAATCATGTTGATTTGTGTTTTTACAGTATGTGGAGAAAGGACTAACATAGTTAACTATAGCATAGTCCTTCCTCCATACATTGTAAAGTTATCCTTAATTTTTATTTCAAAGAGAGAAGTATCATCAAGTATTTGACAGATTAAGACATTTGATCCCTGGGGGTTGATGATGGCTGTCCCTTTGTTGGTGTCTGATTCAGGAGTAAGTGCAGACTGTAATCCTAGCACAGGAGCCATGGGAGGAAATCTGCTTGAAGGCTTCTGGGAAAACTGTACATAATGAAAACATACAAATACCACTGTTGAAGGATGTGATGTTTGAACCAAGATGGTTGTCTTGAAACCATTAAAGGAAATTGAGCTGAACAGGGAGGTAACACTAAAACATAGAAAGGATGTAAGTACTGGCTGAGTTCTGGAGTCACAGTTTCCTAAAAGGGCTTTGTCTTGGAACTTGTGTGAATAATAAATTTCCCTGTATCTAGTGAGACGACTTAGCAGTTAATGCTCCTGTCACACAAACTTGAAACACAGTTTCAATGCTGCAATTCTGGTGCTCAAAAGGTGAGACACAGATTCCCTTGGAGCAAGCTGGTCAGCCAGACTAGCCTTATGGGCAGTGAGCTCTGGGTGTGGTTTCCCAGCCTTCCTCCATGAGTGAGGCAGGGAGCGATGGAAGGAGACTCCCAAACTCAACCTCAGAGCTCCACACGCAATACACATATGTGCATATACACATGCTCACAAATGAAAACATGTATACCCACATGAGAAAAATAAATACATGTTAGCATATTTGGAAACTCTGTAGTTGGGTTTTCTGTTCTAGCCAAAAGAACTCTAATATCCAGCATCAGGAATAAGAGGAGTCTAACAACAGAAGCAATGCGGACTCAAACAAGAGAAAGCCCAGTAGATAGTGACTGGCTGTAAGCAATCAGCACGAGGGTCCAGCAGGAAACGGCCCTGCCACCAAGCTTGATGGCTGGCAGCTAGAGTTCAACCTTGGGCCCCGCGTGGTGAAAGGAGAGAGCTGACCCCAGCAAGTTGTCCGCTGGTCTCTGCACATGCTGCAGCATGCCCACATACACACAGAAATAAATGGGATTTTAAAAAATAAATCAGGAACTAGAGAGCTGGATCACAGTTACGAGTGCTTATTGCTCAACTAGAGGACCCAAGTTCAGTTTTTAGCACTCACACTGGGTGGCTCATCTCTCACTACCTGTAACAGCAAGTCCAAGTGATGCAATGCCCTCTTCCAGCCTCTGTGAGCACCTGTAAACATATGGTGTGTGTGTGTGTGTGTGTGTGTGTGTGTGTGTGTGTGTGTGTGGCAGTGGACAAATTTTAAGGAATTGTCTGGCCCAAGTATGAGGCCTAGAAAGTCTGAAGTCAGCATACTGAAAAATTCCACACCAGTTTTTACATGTTATAATCTTTGTTATTTATTTTTAATAGATTTATTGTATTTATTGTTTTATTTGATATGTGTGAATGCTTTGCTTGCATGTATATATGTGCACTGTGTGCAAATCTGGCACCCATGGAGGTCAGAAGAGGTCATCAGATGTAGGAGGAGAGCCCGCTCGTTCCTCCCAACCACCCTACTAGCTTAGCCCTGAAATAATCACACAGAAACTGTATGGATTAAATTACTGCTAGGCCCATTAGCTCTAGCTCCTTATTGGCTAACACTTACATTAATTTAAGCCATCTCCATTAATCTGTGTATCGCCACGAAGTCGTGGCTTACCAGCAAAGTTCCAGCACGCCTATCTCTGGTGGAGGATCCATGGCGTCTCCAGACTCCACCCTTCTTCCTCCCAGCATTCAGTCCAGTCCTCCCTGGCTACCTAAGTTCTGCTCTATCAACAGGTCAAGGCAGTTTCTTTATTCATTAACCAATGAAAGCAACACATAGACAGAAGGAACTCCTACACCAATCAGATCCCCTGCAACTGGCGTGAACTACTATATGGATGCTGGAAATTGAACTCAGGTCCTCTGCAAAACCAGCATGCACCCTTAACTGCTGAGACATTTCTCTAGCCCCTTCTTTATTTCTTGAAACAAGGTTTCATGCTGTAGCACCAGCTGGCTTAGAACTCCCTATCTAGCCCAGGTTGACCTCAGACTCACAACAATTCTTTTGCCTTAATCTCCTAAGTTCTGAGAAGTCAGACATGAGCCTCCACACCATCCTCTGCGTTATATTGCAGCTGTGAATGCATGTGTGTACGTGTGTGCATGTGTGTGTGTGTGTGTTGAGGTAGCCCAGGTTGTTCTCAAACTTGCTTTGTAGCTGAGGATGAAACTGAATTTATTCTCCTGCCTCCACTAGTTCTGACATTACAGGTGTGCACCCTATTCCAAATTTATATGGTGCTAGGGACTGGACCCAGAGATACGTGCACGCTGGGCAAGCACTAACAATTGTGCCACACACTCAGTCTCTTATTATAGTCTTTGCATAAGGACTCCTTCTCAGAGAAATTACTTTTGCTCTTAAGGCTTCAACTGAGAAGATGCTGTCTTCTCCACGAGCTAGTCTCCTGTGACTCACGTCACCAGACACCTCTGCAGCAGCTTCTAGACTATAGGGACTAAATCACTGGGCACCATACCCTACCCAAGAAGACACATGACATGAGTCACCACCATGTTGGAGGGATAGTTCCCTTTACTTTTTGCAGGCCCTAGATTTGCCTGCTTCTGGCCTGAGCTGCCTAGGGAGCACAGGAATGCGGAGACCAGCTCCTACCCACACTGGGGCCGGGAAATGTCCAACCCTGAGGGCAGAAACTAAATGCTGTGGGTAGAGTGTTGGTGGAGCCTGTAGGCAGCAAGGAGCCTCAGGGTCACTCTGCCAGCCCCTGGGTGCTGATCCCAGACTTCTTCCTCTGGAACAGAAATAATCTCTTAGAATTTCACTTCTTGGGTGGATCTATGCAGTACAAAAATCAGAGAAATATAGTTTGTTCAAGGAAAGCTGTTAAAGGACCAAGGAAGAAACATTCTAAAACTTTCCTTATTTAATTCATTTCTTCTTATATCATGCACATTTGTGTTTTGCCTGCCTGTATGTCTATGTGAGGGCATTAGATCCCCTGAAACTGGAGTGACAGGAAGTTAGGATCTGCCATGTGGGTGCTGAGAATTGAACCTGTGTCTTCTGGAAGAGCAGTCGGTGCTCTTAACGACTGAGCCATCTTTCCAACCCCCAACATTCTAAAACTTTTTTACCATCTGTCTATCTATCTATCTATCTATCTATCTATCTATCTATCTATCTATCATTTATTCTGTATGTGCACACATACACACGTCTATACATTATACACGTTTCCAGGAGTCGGTTTTCCACCAAGGTCGTGAGCCTTGGCAACCAGCGCCTTTACTTGCTAAGTCTTCCCACCAGCCTGCATCTTTTCACCCTGCGCACAGTGTGAGGTCAGAGAGCAGCTCTGGGCAGCTGGTCTCTTCCCGCGTGGCTCCAGCTCAGTCCATCGGGCTTGCCATGGCCGACACCTTCACCGAGCCATCTTCCCAGCCCTGCAGACATTTGTAAGGAATTCATGGTGACAGAAATAAGATTAAAGAAAACTTGGGGGTTGGGGGCAACAGCTGGGAATGCTGCTCAGTTGGTAGAGTGCCTGCCTAGCATGCATGAAGCCCTGGATTCTATCCCCAGAGTCACATAAACCAGGCATGCTGGCACGTGTGCAGAAGCAAGAGGATCAGAAGTTTTACGTCATCCTCAACTCCAAAGCAAACTTAAACCCAGTCTAGCATACATGAAGATGTCTCAAAAAAACAAAACCCATAAATCCTTCTCTCTCTGCACAGAATCTCTTCCACCTACACGCAGCAGCACGCACACTTTGTTAGCACATAGGAGAGCGCCAGGCCCAGATGGCTCCACAGACGATTTCTTTCAAAGCTGAAAGAAAACAATGACTTTAGTACCTCAAGATTTGTTTCGGTAGCTAGAAGGGGACATATGTCTCCCATGATGATTAATCTCGGGTGGCAGCCTGACTGGAACCTTAAAGCCTTGGTTCTGGGTGTGTCATTCGGTGTGCTTCCAGGGGGCATGGGCATGCGTCAGGGGACTGAGCTGGGAAGAGCTTCTCTCTATGGAGGTGGGCACCATGCAACCAGCTGTTGGCTCAGATAGAGAGAAAGAGCAGAAAAACCTTTTTCCACCCCCCCCCTTTCCTGGAGCTAAAACACCCTCCTTCTATGGTCTTTGGGATTTGGCCCACACTTCAGACTGAAAATTACAACATCATTTCCCTGGCTCTGGATCTTTTGGCCTTGGTTTGAGCTGGGTCTCCAGCCTGCAGATGGCCTGTGCTGAGATGTCTTGTACCCACATTAACCAAGCAGCCCAATAAATCTACACTCAGACACCTGTATCTATGTAGAGGCTATTGGTTCTATTTCTCTGGAGAATCCTGGGGAGCTCAAGCAGTAACTTTGATATTAATCTTCTTTCTTCCTTTTTAAAAGACTTGTCTATTTTCATTTTATGTATATGAGTAAGCGTGCGTATGTATGTATGCTGCACCCGAGATTTGTGTTGTCTTTTAATTCTCTAACTGGCAGAGAAAAAGAACCTGATCAAGACCCCTAGATTGGGGACTGGAAAGATGGCTCAACGATCAAGAATGCTGGCTGCTCTTCCAAAGGGCCCGGGTTTAATTGCCAGCACCCACATGACAGCTCAGTTTCAGTAGATCCAATCACATAGACACATGTATGTAAAACACCAATGTACACAAAATAAAAATTTTTTAGAAATCCCTAGATGTGTGTGCCTGTGGTACATACACACATATACATATAATATATATGCATATATGTATATAAATACACACACACACTTTTTTTGGTTTTTCAAGACTGGGTTTGCTTTGTGTAGCTCTGGCTGTCCTAGAACTCTCTTTGTAGAACAGACTGGCCTCCCACTCACTGAGACTTGTCTGCCTCTGTCTCCCGTGTGCTGGGATTAAAGGCATACACCACCATACCTGGCTTATTTTTTTAATTTTTTATGATTTATTTATCTTTATTTTATGTGCATTGGTGTGAAGGTGTCAGATCCCCTAGAATTGGATTTTCAGACAGTTGTGAGCTGCCATGTGTGTGCTAGGAATTGAACCCGGGTCCTCTGGAAGAGCAGTCAGTGCTCTTAACCGCTGAGCCATTTCCCCAGGCCCCTATTTTTTTTTAATTGAGGGGAAATGTATAAACTGGTTCTCCAGAAAGAAGAACAATAGGATCTACAGAGACACTGGAGAGGAGAGTTCTGAGAACAGGTTTACACAGTCGCAGAGGCTCAAAGGTCCCATCATATCCCATTTGCAGGCTGCAGATTTTGGAATGCCAGTAAGCATGGCTCAGCCCAATTCTGAAGGCCTGTGAAAGCAGGGAAGCCAAGTATAACTCTAAGTCTGTGGCCGAAAGTCTGAAAACACAGTCTGATGTAAGCTCAGAAACAAAAGGCCAAGAATCTAAAGAAGAATATTCCAACCGCAGGAGGTAGGGAAGCACACACACACACACACACACACACGAGAGAGAGAGAGGGCAGACTCTTCAGACAAGGGCAAAAAGCAGTCAGTTTCTTCAAATATATAGCAAGAACTATCTCTTGGCCACATATTAATATTCTTCTTCTCTGTAATGTCTTGAGCAACAAAGTCCAAATTCCTCCAAACAAAAGCACAGTCAAGCCTATCACAGCAATACCCCACTCCTAGCACCAATTTCTGTCTTGTTAGGGTTTTTATTGCTGTGAAGAGACACCGTGACCACAGCAACTCTTTTTTTTTTTTTTTTAAAGAATCAGTCCTGTGTCTTTATTAAAGAGGGTTAGAAAGAGACCACACCTGGCAACCAAGGAATGAGATACCAGCCAGGAAGTTGGGATGGGCTCAGGCTCTAGGGATTCAAGGGAAGACTGATGGCCTGGGAGGGCCCAAGGAGACCTTGTCCTGGAAGCAGCAGAGACAGTGCCTAAGGGTAAGCTTTAGACACTACAATCACAGCTGGTTCTGCAGGCTGAGGGGCTGAGGCTGTGGATGTAAGATAGGTTGGGGTGGCCTGGAATCACCCTGAGGCCACCTTGGCTCGTCTACCTAGATCATCCACTGGTCCTGATCCTGTTCGTTGCCTTCCATGTCCACCTCGTTGACCTCCCCATCATCAGGGGACTCATTCTAGTCATTCATCTCATCCATGTCCTGCATGTCCTCGTCATCTTCATCATCCTCTTCCTCTTCATCATCGTAGTGCTCCGAGGCTGGCTGGCCAATAGGTACCAGGTTGTTGTCTTTCTCTGCGATGCTTTGGAGCCAGGCCTGCCGCTGCAGCTCTGTCTCCACCACAGAGGGTCGATCCAGATTAAACCACAGTGTCTCAGTCACATGAGGGAACAGTGACGGGAACAGGGTGGACATGGCCCCTAAGCTGAGTTTGAGTCCTGGCTCCATCACTTACTAGCTGTTTGACTTTGGCCAATACACTTAACCTCTCTGGGCCTCAGTTTCCTCATCGTGCCAAGAGCCGGCAGCCAGCAGTGACCCGGAAGCCCACAGCAACTCTTATAAAGGAAAAGATTTCATTGAGATGGCAGCTTACGGTTCAGAGGTTCAGACCATTATCATCACGAAGGGAAGCATGACAGCAGGCAGATATAATACTGGCTACATCATGATCAGAAGGTATAGAAGTGCACTGAGGCACTTGGGCAGTATCTCGCGCATACATGAGACCTCAAAGCCCACCTCTTCAGTGACACACTTCCTTCAGACCACACTTACTCCAACAAAGTCACACCTCCCAATAGTGCTACTCTTTATGAGATTAAGGGGGCCAATTACATTCAAACTACCACAACCATACACCCCAAGGAGAGAAAAATGCTGCCTGGTGGCAGGCCAAAAAAGTAGTCCCAAAAAAGCAGTGACCCAGGGACACAAGTCTCATTTATCACTGAAAGCCTGGTGGTAGCATTTACAATTGCCCATGCGGGACTTTCCTTTCAGACTCCAGAACAAATGGCATGCCTTGGAATTGAACAGCAGTGTGACCCTGAATGCACCTGTCCCAGAGGTCCCTATAAGCTTACAGGAATATGAATCTGAATTGAAGAGAGGGAGGAAAGAAGGCCCTGCTGTTCAAAGGACAGATGCCCAGGACAAAGGGCACAAAAGACATAATACAGTTGCCAGGCGTGAGATGTATGGGGCAAGGGGAAATAAGTACAGGGATGCTAGGGTGGCCCAGGGGCTGGGTAAGAGACGGGGGACCATATAGATAATCTTTTAATGCAGCTTAGAGATGTATGCTTTTATGTTGGTTTTGTTATTTGGCTTTTTGTTTGTGTTTGTTTGTTTGTTTTTCAAGATGGGAGTTCTCTGTGCCACTCTGGCTGTCCTACTCACTTTGTAGACCAGGCTGGCCTGAAGCTCACAGAGATCCGCCTGCCTCTGCCTTTCAAGTGCTGGGATTAAAGATGTGCACTGCCACCTCCATTGCCACCGCCACTACCCAGCTTTTAAACCAATAGTGTTTCAAACAGTTTTGATTGTTTGTTTTTTGAGACAGGGTGTCACATACCTAAGGCTGATCTGGAACTTGCTATGTAATTAGGGATGACCATAAACTTCTGATCCTGCTTATACCTCCTGAGGCATGTATTGGTGGGATCATACTAGGGCTTTGTACATGCTAGGCAAGTGCTCTACTAACTGAGCTACAGCCCCCACTCGTGTGTGTATGTGTATTTAGTTTGGGTTAAATAGCGAGACCTTGAACGCACTGCGTAGCCAAGGCTGGCCTTGAATTCGAGGATTAGATTGCAGATGTGAGGAACTACAACCAGCTGTTAAGATCAAAAAAAAAAAACTGAGATAGGATCTCACGTAGGCCAGGCTGGCCCCAAACTCATTATATGGTCAATGATGGCCCTGGGTTCCTTGATCCTTTTGCCTCCATCTCCCAAGAGGTAGGATTACAGGTGTGAGCTGCCATGCAAGGCTTCTTTCAAGCAATTTTAAACCTGAATACTTTTATGTGGCACTTGCTCTCTCAAGGGCCCACCACTACCCCCTGGCTGTACCCCTATGATGTCAATGGCCCCTAAGACACATGTCTTTGTGACCTGCTGAGTAACCTTGTGTGGTATGGCTACAGTGCAGTGCAGCATCCAGCCCTCTTAGTGATGTGTGGCCATGGCCCCTCCCTCATTATCACTGTAGCTGGCCTTCAAACGCAGAACTGAAGGGTAGCTGCCCTCCTCACTTTTTTCATCACTGTGGTCCCCATTTCCAAGATATGGTCACCCTCCTTCAACGGGGAGTCCATTCTGCCTGGAAATGCTCAGTGAACTCCGGGTGCTGTTGAAGAGAAGCCTCTCTTATGCAAGGTTACAAGGCTGCTACTCCTCTATCAAGCAGACCAGATCTCAGCAAGGAAGAAGGTGCGCCATCTAGTGGCCCTATCTGGAGTGGCAGCAGACAAGTGGAACACATTTTATATTGCCTTTTCCGTGATCATGAGCAAAAATTAAAATCCAGGGAATACTCTAAAACCTAAAGGCCACGCCAGACCAGAAACAGCAACAAAAGGAAACACCAAAAGAAGTTTTTAGAGCCAAGCGTGGTGGTACAGGCCTGTTATCTCAACACTAGAAAGGCAGAGGAAGGAGTTCCCACAGATTCAAGGCTCAAAAGCTCATGATGCCATGCATGTAGAAGTCAGAGGCCAACTCACAGGACTCATCGCCTTCTACCCTGTGCATCCTGAAGGTTGAACTTAGGTCAGCGGACACCGCAGCAAAGTCCCTTTACCCCGGTCATCTCCCTGACCCGCTTTCCTGCCTCAAAAGTTATAACAACAATAGCAATATCCGATAATGCATTTGTCAATTACTGTGCACGAATAAGTGGAATAAAGGACGGTAATGTTTATATATTTAAGAAAAGGCACCTAGTCCTCATTAGCTCATAGGAAGGTGATAACAGTCATCAAAAGTCAAAATATCTCAGTCTTGGCTTCCAAATCAAAAATGATATTGAATCCATTGAGGTGAGGTTTTTCCTTTGGGAAGCAGAGGGGGAAATGTCAGAAAATTAGGGTAGAAAGATCTGAGGATGAACTTGATGGTTATGAAAGTCGAGACGTGTCCCAAGCTACAGAAGTGTTGAAAACACAGGGCAGCCTGGACGTTCACCTGACGGTCTGAGGAGAGACCCTTCCTTCTGCAGCTCCGGGGGAGGGGGATGCAGGGAACATTCCAGCGCACTCAGGGTGGGCCAAGGACAAATCAAATCTCTCCCATAGGAAAGGAACCACAGAATAGCCAAGCCAGTGGAAACCATGACAACCCATCCAGTTAGAAGCTGCCGGTGGAGGCCAGGCTGGCCTTGAACTCAGAGATCTGCCTGCCTCTGCCTCCCAAGTGTTGGGATTAAAGGTGTGCACCGTCACGCACACGGGAAGCTTTCCAATGTGGTTGTTTCTGCCAGCCATGCCATTCCAAACCTGCCTTTACTGGCTGGCAATTGAGAGGCAATTTAGGCAAATTACCATACTTTTCTTATCCTGCATAGAGAATAAGTGATTATATGTTCGTTAGGTTTTTAGAAGAAGGAGAAACAAAGAGGAATGATAAGTAATTACATCAGTGTAACTGAGAAATATTGACTTTTATTGATGGCTTCTCCTGTGCCAGATTCTTTGTTTTCATTTTTATTTATTTATTATGTATACAACATTCTGCCTCCATGTATGCCCATACACCAGAAGAGGGCACCAGATCTTATTACAGATGGTTGTGAGCCACTATGTGGTTGTTGGGAATTGAACTCAGGACCTCTGGAAGAGCAGCCAGTGCTCTTACCAGCTGAGTCATTGCTCCAGCCCCTGTTTTCATTTTCTTAGCAGATATATTTTTTAAGATTTTTACTTACTTATTATGTATAAAGTATTGGCATCAGATCTCATCACAGATGGTTGTGAGCCACCATGTGGTTGCTGGGAATTGAACTCAGGACCTCTGGAAGAGCAGCCAGTGCTCTTAACCTCTGAGCCATCTCTCCAGCCCTTTTTCCTGTTTTCTTTGTCAAGATCCCACATATTTTTGTCTTGCCTCTAACTTTGTCCTGCCTCTAGCTCATTATATAGCCAAGATGGCCTAGAGCTTCCAACCTTCCTGCCTCCATTTTCCAAGTACTGCAGTCTGGTCTACATGGTGCCTTGAACCCAGGGCTTGGCTGTTTGTTTTTAAGACAGAGTCCCTCTATATAACTGGCCTATGTAAACTAGGCTGGCCTCCTGAATGCTGAGATTAACACTGCCATGCCCAGATGTTTAGGGCATTTCAACTGAAGAGGAAAAAGTGGTGGAGTTGGTGATGATGCTTGTGCAAGAACCTAAGTGTGGGGCCTGTGAGGTGACTAAGCAAGGCAAGGCATTTTACCACCAAGCCTGAAGATCTGCCTCCTTGTGAAAGGGAAGAACCAGCTCTTACAAGTTGTCCTCTGACCTCTGCGTGGATGCTGCTGTACGTGTGTGTGTGTGTGCACTTGTGTGCTCCCTGCACCCCCCACATCACACACACAAATACATATATAAATAAATAAAAGTAATGAAGAATGTGAGTGTGCTTAGTGCTACTATTAGTCTGGATGATTTGAAACAGTTAAAATAGTAAATTTTATATTTTGCTCTTATTTCCTTACTTTATAATTTTGCTACTTATTTATTGATCTTATGTGTATAGATGTTTTGCCTACATTTATGATTATACAGCATGTGCACAGTGTCCACAGAGGGGGGGCATCAGATCTCTGAGACCAAAGTTACAGACAGTTGTGATTCTCCATACTGAGCAGGTCCCCTGCCAGAGCAGTCAGTGTTCTTAACCACTGAACCATCTCTCCAACTCTATTTATTTATTTATTTATTTATTTATTTATTTATTTATTTATTATGTATACAATATTCTGTCTGTGTGTATGCCTGAAGGCCAGAAGAGGGCGCCAGACCTCTTTACAGATGGTTGTGAGCCACCATGTGGTTGCTGGGAATTGAACTCAGGACCTCTGGAAGAGCAGGCAATGCTCTTAACCACTGAGCCATCTCTCCAGCCCCTCCAACTCTTATCCTAATTTAAAACATTGCTACAAAAAGATACATTAGCAAAGAAATTGAAGTAAAACTGAAACATTTATAAATTAAAGCAAAATATTTTATTTAATAAGTTATTCTATAATACTAAAGAAGGCTGAGGTGAAAAATTTTATAAAATGAATATTTTACCATAATCAAAAGAAAATGCATGACTATTCACATAACGTTATTCACAGTAGCCGAAGACCTGAATGGGGCTTGGGGCCCTCAGTGACAGAGCACCAGCTCCGTGTGCCTGTAGCCCTGGCTGCAGTGTGCAGTTCCCAATGCGCCTCATTCACCAAAGCAGAAACAACCAGATGTTCAGTAACTGAAAACTAAACAAAATCTGGTAGGCCACGCGATGAAATATTACTTAGCAATATGCTGCAGGAAGGTCTACTGCAGTAATTATCCGCCTACTGGGGTGTGGCCTCTTACATTATATAACTGACACAGCTGCGGAGTCCACCCCTTCTCTCATTCCCCCTGGTTTCCGTTTGCTCCTTCGGATTGTTCGGATCCCATCTCCATCCTCCGTTCAAGCAGAGAATCCTGATCTGTAAGTTTTCCCCCTAAATAAATAACTATCTCTCAGTTCTGAGCTAGTGTGGGATCGCTCCACCATCAGCAATACAAATGAATCAATTACTGATACAAACAAGGGCTCAGGACTACGGCTGTGACTCAGGAGGTAACAGTGATATTTACAGTAGAGGGACCTGATTTTAAATTCCCAAAGCTAAGCATGGCCAAAAAGTGCCTTTAACTACAGAGCCGCAGGAGGCAGAGACAGAAAGATTGTGGGGGCACAGCTAGCTGGCAACATAGCTCCAGGTTCAGTGAGAGAGCCCATCTCCAGGGAATTAGACAGGCCCTCCTCTGCTTTCCATATGTGCATGAGTTCAGGCAAGTGTACACACACACAAATAATAGAAACAGACCAACTTCTTTAAAAAGAAAAGCTAACTGAAAGACAGACACAAAAGGCCACACTTGACCAGGTGTGGTGGTTTGAATGTAATTGGCCCCATAATCTCACAAGGAGGGATGGCCGTGCTGGAGGAAGTGGTGTGTCACTGTGGGGGTGGGCTTTGGGTTCTCCTATGCTCAAGCTGCTCCCAGTGTTACTGTCTACTTCCTGTTGCCTACATATCAAGATGCAGCAGCACCATGTCTGTCAGCAGGTCACCATGATGAGAATGGACTAAACCTCAGAAACTGGAAGCCACCACCTCAACTAAATATTTACCTTTTTAAGAGTTGCTGTGGTCATGGGATCTCTTCACAGTAACAGAAACCCTAAGACACTAGGTGTGGTGGGAAGCACAGGGAAAGTAGAGGTAGGAGGATCAGAAGTTCAAGGCTAGCATGGGCTGCAAAAAATTCTGTGGGTAAAACAAGGGGCTGTAAAGACTGCTTTGTGGTTCAGAATGTGCTCTTCCAAAGAAACCAAATTCAGTTCCTAGCACCCATGTCAGGAGGTTTACAACCACCTCTAACTCCAGGCCTAGAGATACAATGCCCTCTTCTGGCCTCCATGAGCACTGCACTCATGTGCACAAATCCATGCACAGATACACACATAATTCTAAAAAATGTATTTAATAAAATATTAAAAATAAATAAAACAGAAAAGCCATGTCTTACACATGAAATGTCTAGGCTATACAAAGCCACTAAGACAGAAGCAGGCCTGTAGTTTTAGAACTGGGAAATATCATTTCAGCTGGGTGCTAGCAGTTTGTCTGGGATAAGAAAATGCTATGAAATTGACTGCAGTTGTGATTGTATGGCTCTTTGTGTAGAATACAATCAAAACAGATGAACTGTATAGATTAACAGAGGAGAATATCTCCAAACAATGACA
The DNA here is from genome assembly GCA_025134845.1 of Neodon shergylaensis. Taxonomy (NCBI): domain Eukaryota; kingdom Metazoa; phylum Chordata; class Mammalia; order Rodentia; family Cricetidae; genus Neodon; species Neodon shergylaensis. Next base: position 1,306,652 of record JABTXL010009180.1, read on the forward strand.
AAGACAGAGCTGGGAATACAGCACAGACCCTCCTTTTCTGGTATTCACAAAGCCCTGGGTTCCATCCCTAGCACCACAGGAGGTGGTACAAACCTGTAATCCCGGTACTTAGGAAGTGGACGGTGGAGGATCTGAAATTCAAGGGCAATGTGGGCTACAAGATCCCCTGTCTAAATAAATATGTAAATAAGGCATAAATGATTTTAAATGAGGAGCATTAATTTTAGGATTTGTATTTGTTACTTTTCTGGTTGCTGTGATAAAATTTAGGCTAACAAAAGGAAATTAAGAAAGAAAGGATTTAGTTTTGTTCACAGTTTGAGAGTACAGTCCATCATGGTGAGACAGCCTGACGTCAGACTGAGGCAGCTGGTCACATCGTATCTGGAGTTAGGAAGCAGAGAGAAATGAACACTGGAGCTCAGCTCATAGTCTTACTTTTTTTTCAGTCCCAGACCCAAGCCCTGAGAATGGTGATGCCCACAGTGTGTCTTCCACTGTGATTAGCGCAAGATGAATAATCTCTCATAGCCATGCCCACAGGCTTGACTCCTAGGAAATTACAGTTCTTGTCAAATTGACAGTATTAACCATCTCAGGGAGTTTTGTATGTGGTTTTGTTTTTTGGATTTTTTTTTAGATTTTGTTTTAGTATATGTGCATGAGTGTTTTACCTGCATGTATGTGCAGCTTGTACATGCCTGGTGCCCTTGGAGATCAGAAGAGGGGGCTTGACTCCCTGAAACTGGAGTTATGGGTGGCTGTGAGACATTACATGGGTGCTGGGAGCCAAACTCAGGTCCTCTACAAGAGTTTCAAGCATTTAACCCCTGAGCCATCTCCCCAGAGCTTTTTTTATTAGTATATATAATTATACATAATAATGAGTATAGTTATGACATTTCATACATGTGTATGTTTTTTTGATCATATTGAACCCATAACTCTGTCTCTTTTCTATTTCTACTGAACCCTTCCTCTTTCCAGCTAGTCCCACTTCTACTGTGTGTGTGTGTGTGTGTGTGTGTGTGTGTGTGTGTGTGTGTCTGTGTGTGTGTTGGGAGAGGGTGCATATGTGTATCTGACACAGTAACTTTCATCAGGGTTGAGCTAGAGGCCTGTGTGAGGGGCTGTGTTTACAGGATCTTGGGTATCTGTTTTTTCTTTGTGTCCTTCACATCATGCCTCCCAATCCCACCTATTTCCCTCCTCCCAGAATAAAACAAAATAAAATTGAAGAGAAATGCAGTGATGAAGTGAGCAGGCCTGCTTTTTGTCCCGCCCGGCTCCCACATGGTTAGCTTTACACCCGAAATAACAACACACAAATTGTACTCATTTAAACACTGCCTGGCCCATTAGCTCTAGCTTCTTACTGGCTAACTCTCACATCTTGCTTTAACCCATATCTAGTAATCTGTGTATCAACACAGGGTGGTGGCTTACCAGGAAGATTCTAACCTACATCCATCTCGGGCTGGAGCTTCATGATGTCTGCCTTACTCTGCTTTCTTTCTCCCAGCATTCTGTTCTGTCTACTCCACCCACCTAAGGGCTGGCCTATCAAAAGGCCAAGGCAGTTTCTTTATTTGACAAATGAAAGTAACATATAGACAGAGAACCCTCCTACATCAGAGAAAAGGAAATAAAAAGGGAGAAAAGGAAAATCTCATCATGGAAGCTGCAGTGTGACACAGTGTACCACTCAATGATCCCCTTTATCCATACTTCTTTTTTTTTTTTTTTTGGCTTTTAAGTACAGGGTTTCTCTGTAGCTTTGGTGCCTGTCTTGGAACTAGCTCTTGTAGACCAGGCTGGCCTCGAACTCACAGAGATCCACCTGCCTCTGCCTCCTGGGTGCTGGGATTAAAGGTGTGCACCACCGCCCGGCTTGTCCATACATTTTTACATGCAGGCATTCATTAAAAAGAATCATTGGTCTGGTTCAAGGCCCCTGGTACCTGTTATACCATCGACACTGGGCCATCACTGGGACTCTTCCTAGGCATCCTGTTGCTGCCCAGGGTTGTGAAGTTCCTGCAGCCCTGCGTCCGTAGGACTGACCCCACCTCCATCGGCATGTTCCAGCCAATCACAGAGCAGGTGGATGTTGGAATGAGCCAACACATAACACTGGTTCTGGGTAGTTGCAGAGTTCCAGCTCTCCCATCTTGACCCCCAGGGTGAGCTCTCCAGCGTTGACCTGGCTAGTTCACACCTAGCCGTCATGCACAAGGGGAAGGACTGGTTCTCCAGCTTTCACGTCTTCAGGAGCAGTTCTCCAGAGCTACACTTCAGGATGGCTCACCGTATCATCCAGGTGAGGTACAGAGCCTGCCCTCCCAAGCCTTGCCGCTGGTAGAGAGCAGGGCCAGCTCTCCCACCCGCCTCAGGCATCGATGGGGGAAAAGACGGCTTTCTCCAGCCCGTGACACCATGTGACAGATGAGGGATGGGGCGAGGTCTCCCACACTCATGCTCTAGGGATTGACTTACCTGTCCCTTGTCAACAGGGTCAGACCTGCTGTGCTATCCAGAGGAGGTGCAGGGCCCACTTTCTCGAGTGGGATCCTGTCTTGTTAGTGTTTCTTTTGCTGTGAAGAGACACCATGACCACAGCAACTCTTATAAAGGAAAACATTTAATTGGGGTGATTTACAGTTCAGAAGTTCAGTCCATTATCATCATGGTGGGACATGGTGGTGTGCATGCAGGCATGGTGCTGGAGAAGAGTTCTACATCTTGCAGACAACAGGAAGTTGACTGAGACACTGGGTGTTATCCTGATCATGAGAAACCTCAAATCCCACACCCACAGTGACACACTTCTTCCAACAAGGCCATACCCACTCCAACAAAGCACGCCACCTAATAGTGTCATTCCCTATGAGATTATGGGAGCCAAGTACATTCAAACTGCCACACTACTCTTGTGCTATTTTGATGAAAAATGTGGCTGCCCTTTGCCCTTGTCTAAAGAGTCTACCTGACACAAAAGTGAAGGGTTTTGGATTAATTCTGTTGGCAGAAGAAATCTCAAAACAGCCTAGTATAGACTTTGTGGTATAGCATTAGTGTTAACTCTAATGACGATTTGTAATGAGAAAGAGCAAACTGAGCAGGGTAAATTACAAAAAGTAACATTTGAGAAGAAAAGGGGCACCAGGAAGTGGAGTGAAGCTAAGCTCTGTGTTCAAGGAGATAAATGGATTAAGAAATGGAATAAAAGAAGTGTATCACTATGGGATTGGGCATTGAGTTCTCCTTTGTTTAACCTATACCCAGTGAAACAGATCACTTCCTCCAACAAGGCCACACCTCCTAATAGTGCCACTCCCTTGGGGGGCCATTTTCTTTCAAACCCTGACAGAACCCTAGCACCAAAGAAATCAATTAAATAGATGGTGTTTGATGATAAATTGATTGAATGATAGATGATAGACAGATTCATATGGAATTTCATGTCAAAAATCTCTTGTGGCTGTTGAATGAGTAATTCAATTATAGGTAATAACTACAATACCTATAAGTGAAGAAAAAAGGCTGAGAAAAAAGGATTCCAGACCTGGACTGTATAGAAAGATGCTGTCTCAGAACTATAGCCAAGGCCATGTATCGTAACACACTTGTAATTAGGAAGTAGAAGCAAGATCAAGAGTTCAATATCCCTAGCTACAAAAAGAATTGCGAGCTAGCCTGAACTATCTGATACTGTCTCTGCAAAACAAGCACAGCTGAGTGTGCGGTGCCTGCCTGAAGCCCCAGCACCGGGAAAGCGGAGGCACTAGTACTCCCAGGGCTCCAAGGCTGACCTGGGCTGTAGAGGAAGACTTTGCCTCAAAAGACAAACAGCAGGGGCTGATGGGATAGCTCAGAAAAATGTTCAATAGACAAGAATGAGGTCCTGAGTTCAGGTTCAGAACCCACGTAAACACCAGGCATCGCAGCACACTCTTGTAATCTTAGTGCTACAGAGTCAGACACGGGCTGAGGTCGGGTTCACTGACCAGCAAACCTTGCCTACATGGTATCCTCCAGTCACATGACAATGATAGCAACAAAATAAAAACAGCAGGCTGGAGAGGTGGCTCAGAGGTTAAGAGCTTTGCCTGCTCTTCCAAAGGTCCTGAGTTCAATACCCAGCAACCATATGTGCTCACAACCATCTGTAATGAGATTTGGTGCCCTCTTCTGGCCTGCAGGGATACATGCAGGCAGAATGCTGAATACATAATAAATAAATCTTTAATAAATAAATAAAAACAACAAGAACAGTTTCTCAAAAGTAAGGACACCCAAAGTTTACCTCTAACCTTTACACACACATGCACATACACACACACACACATACACACACACATACACACACACATACACACATACATACACACACACACACACATACACACACTGTACCTGGTCTTCTCCCCTCCCCAAAACAAAATACAAAGAAACAAACAAAACAAAGCAAATACAGGCTGGGGAGGGCAGCTGCCTGGTAGCTGGAAGCCGGGACCTCACAGCTCTCACAGGGCTCACCCCACAGAGAATTATTCCCATCTGTCTTACCTGCCTGGCCCATAGGGTACATTCCTACCCTCTCTTGAGGCTTCCAAAGGGAATGATTCACTTCCCGGGAAGAAAACAGTATCACCCGCTTGGTCCCTTTGACTTTTGAATGTACACCACAATGTTTGGCTAGATTAAAAATGTGAATGATAAAAAGAAAAGGGCTTGGAAGACGTAGAGAGGCAGAGGACAAAATTATTTTATAGAGGCAAAATTAATTCAGATTTTGATGCTGCCAGAAGCTGAACTCCTCGAGCTTCTGCAGCCTTGAACTTCCCAGGGTTTAGGAGGAACTGGAGTCCAGCAGTTGGTAGAGACCCAACTTTGTGGCAGCCAGCCGTTAGACTCTGGTTTCAGTTTTAAACTTGTGGCTTTAAACGGGACCTCCCCCGCAGCCCGCCCACCCCAGCAGGAAATGCTGATGAAGGGCAAAGCCTTGACCAGGGGCCACACTTGTCAGGAGACACCTACATCTGTGAGCCATATTGGCTGAGTCGGTGGAGTAGCCACATGGCTGCCAGCAGCTAGACCCAAGTAGGTGACCCAAAACTTTGAGACCCAGGACGTTTTCAGGAGCAAGATCTGAAGTTGTGAAACCTCAAAGTCTCCCTTCTTTCATAGGGAGAAGTGACGGGAAACAAAAGCTAACTTTAAGGTAAGCAGCTGTTAAAAACAGTAAATTCATGCCAAGCCAAAACGAGCAACCAAATGCCAAGATAGCCTTTGGGCAAAGGATAAAGGCAGGGCATGGTGAGAGACACCTATAACCTTAGCACTCAATAGGCTGAGGCAGATCAGCCTGGGCTACAAAGCAACAAAGCAAACTCTTCTAAACAACAAAGCAGAGCACAGCACTGTGGTGTGTCCTGGGATCCATCCCAGCAGCCAGAAACTGAGCTAAACCTACCAAGGACACAGACACCAGACCACAGGAGGAAAGTCATGGGATTCACAGGAATGGGCCCTGGAGACCAGAGCAGGATCCCTAAACCAGTTCAGCATGGGGTTACTTTCTTGGTGGTGACCACTCCTGAATTTTATTTTATTTTATTTTTTTTTTCACTCCTGAATTTTAAAACTCAAAGACCAGTGAGTTCCAGGACAGGCTCCAAAGCTACAGAGAAACCCTGTCTTGAAAAACCAAAATAAATAGAAAGAAAGAAAAGAAGGAAGGAAGGAAGGAAGGAAGGAAGGAAGGAAGGAAGGAAGGAA